>JAIUZE010074971.1:0-23652 GCA_022085475.1 Heliosperma pusillum
ACATGATAGCTTTCCTATGATAGGTTATATGTTAGTTAATTGTTTCACAACATGAAAAGCATATCGTATATGTTAAGGTTTTGTATTTTCCATATACATCTCTTTTATGTTATTCATGTTTATTAAACTCGACATTTCGTGGCTGGGAGAACTCGGAGTTACTCCCCACTGACTGTGGCTTCCGTGTTTATATTTAATGCGGTTGGCAGGTTTGTGATGCATACTTGGGTACATTGACGAGCTAGCGAGCGAAGTATTTACCTTGTACCTATATTCGGTTCTTAGATTGTATATTATTATACACTCTTTTATTTCCGTATTTATACGGGAGATATGTCTCCCGTCTTGTATAATTCTTATGTATAATATTAATTTTGTTTTGTAATGAACCTTTTTATTTATGACACCCTTCGTTATGTATTTAAATTATTTTTTTTCTTTCCGCAAATTTGAGGGTGTCACATAAATAGAGATGCTTGGTACCATAGATGGATAAGCTAAGTGAAAATAAAAATACTTCTCATATAAAATCCTTTGTAAACCTCTCTTGTCAATAAGAAAAATCTTAGTTTATAATATTGATCATAATAAACCTTCTTTGTGGTTGTACTTACTATGTGTTCGTAAACTTGGTATCAGAGCCAGGTTGTCTAAGCCTTGGCTCTTATCTTCCTAATAAGTATCAAAAAATATTGAGTTATTCCCTTTATTAATATCCTAAGTATGGAGAAGTATGCTCTGTGGTTGCCACTTTGTGGATCTTCCACATCAGAAAATTCTTACTAGGCAGAATAAAGTGTAAAGAATATACTATGATGTTCTTAAAAGCTTGTACCTTGAGACAAAATTAAAACTATATGTTGTCTCGGTTTAGTAATTTAAGAACAAACACATAGTTGATACTTTACGCTAACTTATCATATAAAAAGGGGGCAAACTTATTATAATTTAATATTTTGAAGGATAGATAAGAGATAAGACATTCTGTTATGGTGTCTGGCCTCATCTCAAAAATATGGAAAATACTTCTAATATCTTAGCACATGCGTCTTCTTCTTCTCTTCATAAGTCAAATGCTAGTAAAGTAGATTATCTTTATGAAGTAGAGTATGTAAATGAAAATAGTAAGGTCCCTATTACCCAACTTCCTTTGTTAAATCCATATCAAAACCAAATTCTTCATTTCCAAAAGTTATCAAACAAGTACTTGGCCCACATAAAAATATAGTTAAAGAAATCGTTCTAGCCTCACAGTTAGAACAACATTTTGTTCCAGCTACATAAGCAGAACAAATGATTCCTCTCCGACTTAATGAAGCTATGCTTCATACATGGAAAACAAGTGGTTACACCCATCTTCATTATGGAGCAGTACGTTTAGCACTAACTCTCCATGGTAGGAAAGGTCTACCTGTTGTAGCACGAATAGCCTTACTTGATACAAGGTTCAAAGAATACAAACATGCGTGTATTGCAACCATCCAAACAACACTCAATGCAGGTACTGTATTTATCACTCTATTTTCAAATTTTAACATGGCACTAGAAGACCCACAAATTCCCCAAAATCTTCAAATCCAACTACAAATAACTGGAACTCCACAAGTTGGAAATACATATGCAGCAACTCTTCACCATCAAATGACATATAGGGTTCAAAATCATGCAATGGATCTTAGTCTTCCAAGAGATACAAATGATGCTCTTTTTATACAATTAGAGTCACAACATAGCCCATCTTGTATCCACATTCCTAGACAAATTCCAAAAGATGAACTCATCAAACTACTCCCAGAGTCTTGGATTACCAACTATGAAAAGATACATGAAATAAACACTCCTTTACAATCCCTAGACTCCAAAAATACCAAACAAAAAGATGGCACCATTGAAATATTTTTCAAAAGGGAACCAGATGCAAAGTCTTGTCCACCAATTTTCTGTACTGAAATAAATACTATCGCTCCACTCTTCATCCCAATGAAACAAAATGAGAGTTATCTTAACATTCCTATACATTCGTTTAACTCTCTTGGAGACCTGGTATATGTATTTAAGAATGAGTCAGGACACAAATTCTTTGATGTCTGTGACTGTGAAAATTGCATGTTAACAGACTCAGATGAGGATGATTACCCAAAGAAAATAAATAGAAACAAAAAATCCTCTCAACAAATCCTTAAAGAAAAATATGTGTCAGGAGATCCAAATGTTGGCCTCCTAGGAGAACCAACTGGAAAAACTTTTGAATATTATGAACAATATTCAAAACAGGAAAAACATGAAAATCCACAAAAAGATATTCCCCCATGCTACATGTTTGGTCCATGCTCTCCTCCAGACAAAGATTTTCCACCGACAGAATTTGAGGAAGCAAATTCTAAACATTCTTGGAAGGTAAAAAATCCAGTCACCAAAAATCCGGATGGTTCAACAAAGCAAATAAGTGCTGCAGAAGCAACATTAAACTGACAGTCAGAAAATGCACGAGCCCAAAACAATCTGTTGCAACAAATAAATAAAAAGGTAACTATCATGGATCTTGCAGTAAAAGAGATATATCAAAAGATCTCTTCATTACACCAAGAACTGCTACGACTTGCAACAACAACTTCCATAGCATCTCCACTTATTTCACAAAAGGAGTCTGAGTTAAAATCCTTAAAAGCACAATTATCCTCCTTACAAAATCCACCAAAAACACCACCAAATATGCCCTGCGACATATTTACCCCTTACCTAGTATATACACCACCCTTTGAAAAACATCCACAACCCCTTCCTCTTCTACCTCCAGAATTGAGCCCTTTCAGAGCATCGTCATTCCTTCCGACAAAAGTTCTTGAAGAAAGACATATAACAAAAAAGAGGCAATCTGCATCGAAAGATGGAGAAAAAACATCAACAATAACTCAGATAGAACCTCCTATTACTCAAGATCCAGAAGACGCCTCACAATTTATGATAGAAAATCATAATCCCATCTCCTCTCTTCTAACCAGTTTGGCCAAACCAAAAACAAAGAAACCCACATCTCAAAATTCAGTAGACGAGGTCTTAGTACCAGAATTTATGATGGCTGAGCCAACCAAGGTTGAGGAGGTGGTTGAGAGTGAAACAGAAAATCCGGAGGAACATGACCAACCTACTACTCATCCTCCACCATATTGGAATCTTAAAGGTCAAGATATACCAGGTCATGGCTTTTCTTTTGATAACATTCCGCCATCAAAATGGAGGGATAAAATCTATGAAATGCATGCCTGGTGTACTAAACAACTTCTTTTCCCTGGAGCTAAACTTACAACTGTAGTAGATAGATTAATGTCATGATTTTATGGCCGTCTGAGGCAGTGGTGGATTAGTCTTGGAGCCTATCGACAACTGCAAATCCGACAGTTCCCTACAGTTGATGCTTTCATTGGAAACATCCATAATGAATTTCTAGGTGCTTGGGATCATTACACAACTCAAGCAAGAGAAAAATTCCTCAGTATGAAATGCTGTTCATTTATGCGGAAAGATCTTGAACGGCATTATGAAAGAATGTCAAAGCGGTTTTATGCTCTTGGAGGTATGGATGACGTAAATCTCAAACAAGCTTATTTAAATTCTCTTCCAGAGCCATTGGGAAATGAAACCGCTAGACAGTTTTCCCTAAAAAACATACCTTTGGGTACTGCTACATTGGGAGAACTCTACCAAACATCTCTTGCAGCTCTTGAAAAACTATGTAAACATCAGAAGTTTTTCAAGCAACTACAAGAACAAGGAAAGCTTTTAGGAAGAGCTTGTGATCATCCGGAACTCTCTATCAAGTGCAAACCTAAGAAATGTGGATGCACGTCCTCAGAAGGAAGAAAAAACAAAGTCTACAGAAAAAGATGGAAGAAAAAGTTTCCACAATTGTCTGGGAATAAAAAATGGAAATTTTTCAGGAAGAAAAAACAACGTGGGTTCAAAAAGTCTGATCGATGCTATATTTGCAAAAAGAAGGGCCATTATGCAAAAGACTGTTTGAACAAAAAGAAAAGAGACAATCTTTTGGGATACTTAGCTCAAATTGAAGACATTGATGATGCAGATATTGAGTCCATCTTCTCCCTTGATGATGAACCAACAGATGAAACCATTTTGGCAATGGGGATGGAGTTTGAAGAAGAATCATCTGGAGATTCAGACCAAGACTCTGAAGAAGATGAAGGTATTACCGACCAGTTTGTCAAGTTTGATCTTTATCCCATAGAAGCCTGTAAAGCAGAACCACAAAATGATATTATCCCAACTTATCCTCTTCAGCCTTCCCCAAATGCAAAAATCTACATTTTCCCAAACAAATACGACAAACCCATACCTGTTATTGCATATTTTGATACTGGTGCTGCATCTTCCATAATCAAACCAAATATTCTCCCCTCATTACATTGGGAAACAAGTTCTGGCGTTTAAAGAAGCAAATGGGCAGGTTTTCTATATATCTCTTAAATTTAAGCCGATTTACATTCAGTTGTTTCCGGGTTACATGTTGAAAACTAGAGTATATGGGTCTGATCTTCCCGGAAAAGACTTTATACTTGATTTTGATGTTCTACACAGTCTCAAAAGGGTATCATGACATCCAAAAGGTCTAAAATACAAAAATCATTTGTTACCATGGACGTCAACCCCACATCTTTATTCTTATGAAATCCTTTACCCCATAAGAGATAACATAGCCAAAACCTCATGTGCTGAATCCCACTATGAGTTTCTCACAAAATGCTCTTCTCCATTATGGCAAAACCCTGAATTCTTTATAGCTTTGCCATTAAAAGAGAATGAGGACATCAACCCAACAAAAGCAAGCCATATGGGAATGAACCCAGACCATTACAGTTTGGCTCTTCAAGAAATTGACCAACTACAAAAAGAAAACCTAATTGAGCCAACCACCTCCCCTTGGGCATGTGAAGCGTTTTATGTCAATAAAAGAGCAGAACAAGTACGAGGAAAGTTAAGGCTGGTTATCAATTACCAACCTCTTAACCATTTCCTTACCGATGACAAGTTTCCACTACCAAAAAGAGAAGTTCTTTTTCAAAAACTACCCCAAGCACAAATATTCTCGAAATTTGATCTTAAGGCCGGATTTTGGCAACTAGGGATTAAACCAGAAGAGAGACCAAAAACTGCTTTCTGCATCCCTGATCGACATTACCAATGAAAGGTCATGCCATTCGGGTTAAAAACAGCTCCATCCTTATTCCAGAAAGCAATGATCAAGATCTTCGAACCAATTCTTACAAGTGCCCTGGTATATATAGACGACATCCTCTTGTTCTCCATGGATATTGATTCACACTCTGCCTTGCTAGCAAAATTTCATGATATTGTTCAACAATATGGGATAATGCTTTCGGAGAAAAAGATGGTCGTCGGAGAAACAAAAATTGATTTTCTCGGGATGCATATCTCCAGAGGTCAATACTATCTTCAGCCTCATATTGCTACACAACTTGAAGAATTCCCAGATGAAAAGCTCTCCTATAAGCAAATCCAGCAATTTCTTGGCATTGTTAATTATATGGCATATTTTATCCATGACCTAGCAAAGCACATGTCAATTTTATCAGCCCAACTGAAGATAGATGCTGCCCCATGGAACCAAAAATGCACAGAGGCAATAAGGGAGTTGAAACAGATTACAAAAACTCTCCCGGCATTAAAAATCCTATCAAAAGGAAAAAGAATTCTACAAACAGATGCAAGTGATTGCTACTGGGGTGCGGTTCTACTTGAAGAAGATGAGAAGGGCAACAGACAAATATGCGGCTACAAGAGCGGAGCTTTCAAAGAAAGCGAGAAACACTACCATTCTACATACAAAGAAATTCTCGCGGTTGAAAGAGGTATTGAAAAATTTGAGTTTCATCTTATTGGGCAACATTTTCTCATAGAAATGGACATATCATCATTCCCAAAGATGATCCAATTTAAGCAAAAGACTCTCCCCTAAGCACAGCTACTCCGATGGGCAAGTTGGTTTTTTCAATGGAAATTTGAAGTCAAACACATAAAAGGAAAATATAACTTTCTTCCAGATTTTCTATCAAGAACCCAACGTCAAATTTCATCCATCATCCCTATGATCTATATTCTCAACCTCGCACAGCCAGAGAAGGAATCAATAGAATCTTTGGTGAGTCATTTGCCTCAAGTTTTACAAGAAGACCTCCTGAAGAAAGTCCTAACAACCAGGGGTATTGAAACTCTTCATAGACTTCTTGTCTTGTATGCCCATAGATATGGATTGGATCAAGGACCCCTTCTTGGTCTACCTTACCATCCGGCCTATCCATTCCTCACCACCATTCACCTAAATCCAAAACATTACGGAAGATTTCCTCCTGAAGCCTATCTCCTACTCTGGTATCTTGCTGAACTATATACTATAGGGGTACTTATAGAAAAAAGCCCAATGTTACAGTATTTGGCAAAGTGTCTTCTAACCAGAAGGAAGCCACAATACAAGTTACTGTACAAATGGTTGACACTATTTCAAGATACCACTCAATGGCAAGAAAGTATCCGGAAGAAGGAAGGCCATACAATATTCATCACCTTCAGGATCACTATCTTCCAAAATCGAAATCACAACGATATCCAAATACACTGAAGATATGACACCCAAGTTCTGTCAGGTTATGAAGAATCATCGTCTACAGAAAATCAGTTTCACAAACGAACAAGTGAACTAGCAGCCCTCAATGGAATAAAAGAATCAAGCATAAGTAAGGGATTATTTTGCTCACTCACAGCAAATTGGCACCATACCGACACATATCCTCAAAATTTTGTCCGTGAGATCAGAAAAACACTACATGGCTTTCATAGCCAATACTCCAAGCCCCTAAGTGATTATGATCACCCAAGATACAGAGTTGAAGGGCACCCACGTGAAATTAAAAAGTATATTCCAGGTCTGAAGATATACGTAAATGAGTATTTGTCCAGAAGTGAATAAAGTGATTCTGGTGACAGTGACTACTCGGTGTGAACACCGCCCTCTTTGGAAATAGGGGGAATGAAGACAAAGAAATGTAAATAGTTAAGCAAAATTACCATAATCATAAATAAATGAAATTACCCTAATGGTAATTATGAAAAGTAGGTGTATGCTAGGTGTAAGATAAATAGGTGTGTACTAGGTGTAAGATAAGTAGGCTACATAAGTGTCTTAGGCAATATGCCAAGTGTAGCATCAAGGCATGCAAGGTGTATGAGCATGCTTATCATGTAAGTAGTATAAATAGAGATGCTTGGTACCATAGATGGATAAGCTACGTGAAAATAAAAATACTTCTCATATAAAATCCTTTGTAAACCTCCCTTGTCAATAAGAAAAATCTTAGTTTATAATATTGATCCTAATAAACCTCCTTTGTGGTTGTACTTACTATGTGTTCGTAAACTTGGTATCAGAGCCAGGTTATCAGCTACGAGGAAAGTATGAGGCTGGTTATCAATTACCAACCTCTTAACCATTTCCTTACCGATGACAAGTTTCCACTACCAAAAAGAGAAGTTCTTTTTCAAAAACTTATTTCATAAAAAAAATGGGAAATTTCTACGGTATCCTGCAAGTTTGACCTTGTGTCCGAAATACCCAAATTTTTTACCCGAAAAACTTGGAATGACCATAACTCGGGTTTACAAACTCGAAAAATGACGATTTTTTTTTTCAAATCGTTCATCTTTCCGAGAGCTACGATTTGAAAAAAAAAATAGTCGTATTTGGATTCCGTTACTGGGAGTTTTTGTATGTCAAAGTTTTTTTTACCGAACAAACTTTAAGAGGCCATATCTCTTGGTCACGAATTCAGACCTTGCCAAATTTTTTTTTTAAATCGTAGTTCTCGCAAAGATGAACAATTAAAAACAAAACGATCGTCATTTTCCAAGTTTTTAAACCCGAGTTATGACCACTCAAAATTTTTCGGGTACAAAAATTGGGTATTTTGGGCAAAATGCCAAACTTGGAGGGTACCGTGGGAATTTTCCGTAAAAAAAAAAAGATCAACTTATCCTTGGCACTCTCTCTTCACACATTCTCTCCCAAAAAAAACCCCACTACCCCACTGCCCAGACACCATGCCCCCACCGCCGCCGCCGCCACTTTCAAGGTATGTTTTTTTTTGAATTTCTTAGATTTATTCATATTGCATTTTAGTTTTTGTTAATTAGATTGTTGTTGTGATTTGTTGTACCTCCATGCATCAGAGTTGTTGTTAATCTCTAAACTTTGTAATTTTTTTATATTCCGATTATTCAATTTGTTAGTAAATTTTTTAACATTTAGTTAAACTAATTAGATTTGTTGTTGAGTTTGTCGATTTTGGCGTGTGTTTGTTGTTTATTTTTGAGTTTGTTTGTTGTTGATTTGGTGCGTGTTTGTCGTTGCCCATTAGAGACTTAGCTTCGTTTTTTTTTTCTATTTTTTTTTAGATTCAAGTCCCTCCATGGGTTGGGACGAACATACTCAATGTCCCAACCATGGAGGGAGACTTTGAATCTCAAAGTCCCTCCATGGAAAACTATAATTTTTTTTAAAGTAATTAATTTTTATTAAATTAAATTTTTTTGGTCATTTTTTTAAAGGAATATTATTAACGTTTATTTTCAAAGTCCGTCATAGAAAACGTTATTTAAATTAAAATTTTATATTAATTTGAATAACTTTTCAAGTTTTTAAATCAATTTGATAAACTACTTATTTCTTTTTTTTTTCTTATTTAGGAATATTATTAACGTTTTGAATTGTCTAATGCAGATAAGAGATTGAGGAAAGAGCATTATGGTTCCTCTGGATCGTATGGAGAATTGGAAAGTCACGTCTTTTAAGCGTCGTGCTCGAGAGGAAGCGTCTAGTACACGTAGACGTCTCATCGTCATTGGGTGTGGCCCTGATCACATCGCTAGCGGCAATTCGGAGAGGGAGCTGTCATGGGACATACTTTGTTCATGGACAAGTCTTGTAAGTGTTGTTGTTAGGATATAACTTTTTCATGGACAAGTCTGTCTGGGGATATGGTGTCAGCTCAATTATTACCCTTGCTTGATGATCTTAATCGGGTTGGTGAGTACGCTTGGGGTGCCGCTTTCTTAGCCTATTTGTAACGACAATTAGGCATGGCCTCGCGACGAGAGGTTCGTGGTGTTAGTGGGTGTCTACCGTTATTGCAAGCGTGGATATACGAGTAGTTTCCTTAGTTCCGACACCACGGTGGAGATTAAATGGTGGGGTAGGCCACGTGTAGATTCTAGGTCCCTCGTTCCTCGATTTAAGGGTGATCCGGATACTTTAGAGATGTATCATCACATGTTAGACCGGCATATGGAGGACCATGTGCGGTGGATGCCTAATTTGCTGCGTCTCCCAAGATCTGCGAGGTCGTCGCTCTACTCAGGTTATATAATATTTCTTCATATAATAGAGTTGTACCACCTCGATCAGTGTTTGCGCAAGTTCGGGTTTAATTGTAACACCCCCAAATACCAAAGAGCCTTACAAGTAGGGGTGTTCATAATTATCCGAACCGCAAAAACCGAACCGAAAAAACCGAAAACCGCCCTTTTTTTAGGTTCGGTTAACTGAACCGAGAAAAAAATTACTTCGTTGAACCGAACCGCTTTAACCGCCTCAGAAACGGTTCAGTTTCGGTTCAAATTTTGGAAACCGCGGTTAACCGAAACCGAACCGAATTATTAATATTGTTTATATACTGTGGGACTGGATCAGTTTTTGGCCCAAAACTTGAAACAAAACCCTAACTCTCTTCTCACAAACACTCCTTCACGCATCTTATTCTCTCAATCTCTCCTCTTTCTCATTATCATCTCATCATGTCCTTCTGCCGTTCACTTTCTCGCCGCCGTCGCCGTTCACTTTCATGCCGCCGTTGCCGTTCACTTTCATGTCGCCGTCACCGTTCACGTACCTGCTTTCGTCACTTTCTTTCCGTCGTCGCCGTTCAGTTGCATGCCACCGTCAATACAACATCCTCTTGTTTCTTTTGTCCCTTTCTTTTTAGTGAATTTCATATATTCATTTAATTAAATCTTTCTACACAATTTGTTCATTGGTCTTTTGTTTATTAATTTGGATTTCCTGTAAGTTCAATATGTTCATTTTTTTTGTTTTCAGTGTTTGTTTGGTCTTTAAAATTGTACAACTTGTTTCTTTGGTAAAAGTCTCTGAAACAATCTCCAAAGATTCAAACTTTCAATGATATGAACCAAGGTAAGATTGAAAATTCCGTGCATACAAGTATTTAGAATCGGTTTTGGTTAACCGGTAAACCGAACCGTTAAACCGGTTAACCGAAACGGAAATAACCGGCAAAAACGGTTCGGTTACGGTTCTCTTTTAAGTTGAAACGGTTGACTGGTTCACCGTATAACGGTTCGGTTTGGTTCACCGAACCGTGAATGAACAGCCCTACTTACAAGAACTCCTTAGCACTTTGGAATGCTATCATTTCGGTTGCCCGAGGTAGTACATATCAAATCAAGTGATAAAGAAACAATACTTTTTTAACTCAAAGGTTTAAACTGAAATACATCGTCTCAAACTAGACGACATACCGTCTAGACCAAAATCCAAATGCTAACAAGTGTCAAAGCAATATAAACCAACTAATGTATATGACTCCAAAATGCTAAACGAAAGCTAAGACTCAATGTAGTGATCACATCCTTATCCCAACGCTGCTTACGGATTACCAGTGATCACCTGCTCACCATTCCCCCAATGGATCACAACAGTTTGTAAAACAATAACGGGGTCAGTAACCGTATATACCGACCAATGTAAGACAAGCACAAGGGAAACGGAAACCGGAGGGCCACCGCAGCGGTCACCTCAGTAGACTCAGGTTACCATCCCTGCTCTGCACAAAACCACCAATTGACCATGGACCGCAGCCACATGCATCGAAATTCCATCTCACCGCAGCGAGACAAACCCAGAACATTAATGTTCACATCCCCTACGTAGTAGGATAACTACGGGGGCGAGCTCAGGGTGTGTTCCGTCTCCTAACGAAATCACCAACCAGTAACCATAGTAAACATCACAACAACCCAAACTCCATCATCATCACAATAGTGACCATCACAAAAACCCAAACTCCATCATCATCACAATAATGACCATCATCAATAACAATAATCACAACATCACAATAACAATCTCATCACAATGATTAACACACACAAAACTGAGTAGGGAAATCCTACTTTATTCGCAAACTCCGCAAGACAAGAAATCAACTAGAATTTCTCTTCTACAAAGTCCCCTCGTAATCATTTAATAATCATACAATCAATACTAACCATATTCCCTTTTTCTCCCAATTCAATAAGG
This sequence comes from Heliosperma pusillum, assembly GCA_022085475.1. Classification (NCBI taxonomy): domain Eukaryota; kingdom Viridiplantae; phylum Streptophyta; class Magnoliopsida; order Caryophyllales; family Caryophyllaceae; genus Heliosperma; species Heliosperma pusillum. Next base: position 11,405 of record JAIUZE010074971.1, read on the forward strand.
GTTCATAATTACTCAACGAAATCACAATATAGAAGGACTTACTGACGCAATAAACAAAGCAATGAGATCTAATCCGGCATGGAATGATTAAGGTTGTTCTCGAGAGGATTGACAGAGTTTTGAGAGAATAGGGTTTAGGATTATGAAACTTAAAATCTTAAATTATGATTTAATCTCTTATTAAAAACCATTAATCAAACGTCCGAATAATCCTCACAGCCCAATGTACTCGATCGAGTACCACATGTACTTGGTCGAGTACGACTTACTCGGTCGAGTGCGACATCACTCAGCCGAGTCCCAAGAACAGAACACTATTCCAAGCAATAAACCAACCCACTCGGTCGAGTAGCCCCTACTAGGCCGAGTACCTAATCCACTCGGTCGAGTAAGCGTTACTCGGCTGAGTGCCAAGTACTCAGAAATACGGAGCATTACACTTCAGACTATCCCGACGCCGATCTCGATCTCATGTGTTGAGTACCGTCGGCGAAGAACGGTTATAAGGTTGGCTTTGGTCAAGAGCCCGATACGATGTGGGGGCACGACACTTCTATCCTCGACCTCACTCATCGGTCCTAACGAGTGGAGATGCCTTTCGACGTTGCTTGAGAGTACATGACATGGTACGAGGATGTTTCTCACCCGTACTTTTACCCCCCCCCCCTTCAGGCCGACGACAGTTTCGCCGTCTACCTTTTCACGTTGAGCCGCATGTAACCGTCGCACTTAGTAGTTCGTTCTCGGAAGTATGACGATACCCTTGATCAGGGTAACTAGTATCGGGGAGTACATGTATTTTTCGTATTATCGTATGTATCGGAATTATTGACTTTATTTATGGTTTAGGTATTATTGAATACTTTTGTTTTTATTTTATTTTTATTTTTTTTGTTTTAATTTTTTTTCATTTCTTTATTGACCACAACATGATATTCATTAAAAGAAAATGAAACAAAATAATGAAATAAGATAAAGAAATAAAATAAGATAAATAAATTCAATTTATTTAGAATGAAACTAAATATATTACAATAGTAATAAAGTCTTCAAAAATACAATACAACAAATAACTCATCAAAGTTTAACTTCCTTGCAACATCATTAACATCGTCCTTGGTCTGTCTTCTTCTTCAACGTCTTACCGGGGTGGATCTCATGCAAGTGTACCAGTTCTCAATGTTTCTCTGGTACAATGTATCGAGGTGTCTGACACACTCTTGTTTGAAAGTGACCCAAGAGAGTTTTTGTAGGGGCACTGAACATACTCGGGTGGGCCTCTTGAATGCAACCGCATCCAATGATTATGATAGTTTAGAATCCACATAACACCAAAAGGTTTTTGATCTGGAATCGAGGCCCTTAGTGGTAAAATAGTAGACAACTCTCAGCCCAAACTTTCTCTCTATTTTGCCCTCGTATATGACCGATAACATAAATAGTCCAGTTAAAAGTCGTTGCAAACGCAAGTGAGTGGTCACCATACATCCAATGGTACGGACCACATGGAATCTCATGGAAGAACTTGACATGCCTCAAACTGGAGTCAAGCCCTGTCAAACCGGTCGTTGTAGATGGACGATCTCCAAACAAGTGTTTTTAGACATCGTCGCTCCTCATCTCTCGGAAACACCACATCCGCATATGAAGATAGTCCTCCTCTTGCCCCCGTTAGGCATGATATATATAACCCGAAAACCAAAGTGACCATCGTCTCATCTACCCAGCCATTGAACTGGCCCCAACGCACCTCTGGTACACTGTACCGTTCAGTCCAAGTAGAGATAAGGCAGATGGTGTATTTTGTTTCTAACGGAGCATAAGCCGGTTGTGACACCCCGCGATATTGCAACAAAGTAAACACATAGCTTAATAAACTACAATGCAAGGGATCCCGATCCCTTGATAAACTACAATACGATCTTTTTAAAACTTTAGAAACAAAACCGCAAATGTCACTTTATTATAAAACCAAAACTTAGCTTAATAAATCATTTTTACAAATTGTAACTTAAATCAATACAAGGGATCCCGATCCCTTGATAAATACACGAATAAGATAATAAAACTAAGGAAAATTGACAAATTACTACCTATTAGAGTCAGAATTTTGTAATTTACTACATAATATACCTAACTTTGCATACTACTACCCATTAAGTTATGATTAAATCCAATGTGCTACCTCACTGACGGGAAACACCACAAAACTGACCAAAACCACCTTAGATTGGATTTTTTATTATTATTTGTAAACACCAAAATTATACCCATACTACGCTTTCTATTTGTTTTACCTCTCACATTTACTCTCCCTCTATTTAACCTCTAATTTTTCAAATTTTCCATTAATTTCCTCCATTTTCAAGCTTTCTCTCTCATTAATTATTTTCCTTTTTCTTTATCTTTTCTTATCTTCTCTGTCTCTCTTTCTTCTCTCTCTGTCTCTCTATCTTCTCTCTCTGTCTCAATCTCTTCTTCTTTGTTTCTCATTAATTGTTGTTGTAGATCTGGGTAACAATATCCACTACTAGTTCAACACGGGTTTGTGACAGAAATTCCCATCAGAAACGAGGCCAATCCGTTAGAAAAAGCGCTTTTGTGACGGAAATTCTGTTACAAAAATCTGTCACTCTAAAACGTCACAAAAAAGAGGAATTGTAACGGAATTTCCATCACAAAACAGTTTTGTGACGGAATTCCCGTCACAAGCCAACAGTCAAGGTCAAACTCTTGGTCAACGAAAGTCAATGTTTGTGACGGAATTGCCGTCACAAAATTCAATATTTGTGACGGCAATTCTGTCACAAATATTGACTTCTGTTGACCAACAGACTTTTTTTGTCAACGAAATGTCAATATTTGTGACGGAAATTCCGTCACAAGAGTTAACTTTTGTGACGGAAATTCCGTCACAAATATTGAGTTTCGTTGACTTGAAAAGTCTGTTGGTCAACAGAAGTCAATATTTGTGACGGAATTTCCGTCACAAATAGTTAGGAATTTCCGTCAAAAATTAACTCAGTAGCGACACGAAACAACTGGTTGCTGCCAGCCACAATGCAAAATATGCATTGTTTCACATCGACAAATCATGCAATAACCATACAAATCCTGCATTAAATCAATTTCATTGTCGACCGTAAAGCGAGAATCTAAAAAAAAACACGTATCAACACCAAACATCACTACTAAATCCTCATTTACTCATTTACATAAACTTAATTATCAATGTTTTCAAGTTTACACAATTCCTTAAAAGCGGTAGCCGAACTCTTCCGGCCAAGAGTGTGGGTTCCCAAAGCTTTCCCGTCTACCCCTCCCGACCTTCTTTTTGTCTTATTCACCTTCGATTGTTTGACAAAGTTTGGATCTCGCTCCTTTTCTTCACCATCTCCCAGTGAGGTCCTGGTTGCCACCACGACCTCTTCTTTGCTGTAGCGGCGCTACAGACTAACTGGGTAATCCGCCTCTTCACCCGGGTCTCCCACTCACCCCGAAGGTTATACCCTCGGTCATGTGGCCTAATATGTCTCTGTTACACAATCAGCCGTTATTAGTACATTGAGTAGATTAAAATTTTAAAAAATAAAATTAAATTCGAACATGAAAATCTTACCGCAAAATAAGCGAACATCTAGATCCGCTTTGCCTTGGACGCATCACCCCATTTGGTGCCATAGTCATCATCGTATGTACGGGTAAGCGACCAAGTCACATAATCGTTCACCGCTTTGTCGTCCCACCTAAAAAACACACACGTCAATTTAAATTAAACCGTACGTATAAATTAAAACATCACTTACTAAAATTGATTAAAATACACAACTTACCAAACACCCAATGTAGGGTCCTCTGAGAGAACAATCGCCATGATTTGACCGTTCTCCTCCGCCGTCTGTTCCTCCGTGTTTGGTGGCCGGTTTTCGTCGACACCTTCATTCTCCACCTCATTATCTGCCATGTTTACTAACTATAAACATTGTTGTTAGTCACAAATAATCGCCGGCAGCTAATAATGCAAGTATAAGTCAATTAAATGTTTTTAAGAAGGATGTGTTGGAGTAAGTTTCCTCAACAATAGTGCGATCACTTAATTAAATCTCAATAACAAGAATACAAAGGGATGATTAACATTATAATCAACTGATCCACATTAATCGGTAACGATTGGCTTACTAGAGTTTGACGTTACTGTTGTATGACGGTGGTGATCAGTTGATCCCTTGAGGTCACACCGAAAGGACGATTCCCTAATCATGAAAGGTAATTAATTATATAGTGATACAGATTAATTAATCCCTTAATTGAACAAGTTCAAATTATATATGAGAATTGTATCTTATTGTAATATGATTAGATAAGATACATATTGGTAATTAAATGTTATATTACCAAAGTAGAATAATGTTTATGAAACATTAGAGATAAGAATGATTGGTTAATTGTAATTACAATAGGTTGTAGATTATATTAACAATATGTGACATGAACCTTTTTACATACATGTAATTACAAACTATTACTTAAAATGTTAAGTGTAATTTATTTGCTATAAGATTATATTTAATTAGTTAAATATACTTTTATAAGCACAATTACATTCAACTTGTCACATGTCACACATATGACAAATGACAAAATGTAAAAGATAAAATGGAAATCCATTTTATATCATGGGAACCGATTTTGGTGAGGAGAATTACGGTGGTTATTAGTTTATTGTTTTATGAGATAAAACAACATTATGACACCCTAATACCTATAGCATACCCTAGTCATTTAGGTAAGAGAAAAAGCAAGCATGCTTGTCCTCTTCCCATGCTCTATGTTGCCGGACCTCCATGCAAAAGAAAAGAGAAGGAGTTCTTGAAGGCGTTAGTATGCCCATATGTCCGTAATATTGTATAACTGATTAATTCTATGGGGCTACAATGTTCTGCTAGGAGCCGCTTGTAGTCTGAGTCCTAAATGAGTTGGGACTCGGGTAGTATTAGTCAGTTCTACACGGTCACACACTAGATGAGTTTTGGGCAATATAATAATTAATATTGATTAATTATTAAAGGAATAAGAATAATATTTATTATTCTTATTATACTTTCCTAATCCTAGATGGTCTAGGATTCCCTTGAACTCCCTATATAAAGAGATATAGAGGGAGGTGTTTATGTTGGGTTTTCCCAAGAGAGCAAAATCTCAAGGGAAGTAAGAGGGAAGGAAATTGCCCATAAAGTTTGTACTAGCATACACACTCATATTGTGTGGATACCGGTAGAGGCGCAACGCTTGGGGCGTTATTGTGAGACGGTCTCACGGATTATATTATTATTCACGAAGCTGCGATTTGGGTTTTATTATACTTTTTTTATTAGCATATTATTGGAATTCTTCCGCATCCAAGTAAGTTTGCTAATCCCTTTTTTGTTTAATCTTAATACTTAACATGCATGAGATCTTGGGAATTCTGTTATTCAAATCTGTTGAAAATCGTTACAGAACCCTTCAGTGGTATCAGAGCAAACATGTATTGTTAACTATTAGATTAAAATGTTGCACCTTTAGATATAATTGTTGTATCTTTGTGTTCTTTTCTTGAGTTTCCAGATTGGAGTTTTGAATTGAATTAGTTCAATTGTATACAATTGTTGTATGTTGTTAAATATTAAATTTAGGGTTGTATCATGTCGTTAGATGTTGTATTGTATCGTAATATTTGATATTATGTTGAATTTCTTTAATTTGATTAGAAGGAACCCTAATTTAATGGATTTAAGAAAACCCCTAATTTATTGTTGGAAACCCAATTTTAAGATTGTCTTAATATCCCAATTTGATTGGATCTAATTAGATTAGATATGTAACAAACCCTAATTTGATTAGGTGATTAAATTGTTTAATTACGTGTGTAATGCTCTAATTTGATTAAAGCAAAATTACTGTTCACGCGTTACTATTCACGCGGTACTATTCACGAGCGTTTAGGTAAGTTACTGTTCATCAGTTTTGATTGTCGGATTTTGGCTTACAAATAGTGTTTTTCGAGTGTAAACGACGTTCTAAACAAGACTGTATAGCAGGGTTGATGTGTTTAAGCCAAATTCTGACGTCTTGTTCGACTTTCAGGTGCTTTGTAATTTAAAATTATGATTTTTGTTTTTCATAATTGGTTTTGTGATTTAATCAATTTGATTGATTGATTCATTTTTAAAATGGTTGTATTGATTTAATTTTGAATTTTATTAGTTTGATACATAGTATGATATGATCATGATACCTATGTTATTACGTTTTTGCATAAGATGTTCAAAAACTACAATTTTGAATTGTTGACGATTATGAATCGTTTTTGGAGTTCTTAACATGACTTGTTCTAATTTACAATTGCTTGTATATTACATTTGTATAATGTGATGTTTAATGATTAATTAAAGTTTTGTGTGTAAATTAGAACGGCTAGGTTCCCTTATACCTTTTCCTGTAAGAGAACTAGCGCCATGCTTAGGACCTTTTTCATGTTTGACTCCACCTTCCCTCAATAAAATATTAAGTTATGTCCTTCAAAATTAACGACTGTAAAAACTTATATCGTTGGAAGTATTGTCTGCCAAAGTAGAGTACTCCTTCTATGTAAGCTGAGCAGGTGGGTAACAGTTATCCACACGTGAGATTTGGTACACTTAACAAAGTTATCAAAACAGTTTTGGACTTTGGGGCAAATAGTCAAGTCACATAAGATGTTACATGACGACTAGGAGTCGCATTTGATGCGATTGACATTTGATGGCTACCTTGATATGTGTAATTTGGGCGATGAGCCAAAGCTCACTCACGTTATATATGATTAGGGATCCTAGAATACTATGCACATATGAGGGTTATGTGTGTAGTAATTTTATCTTAAAATTGTTTAAGAATGTCGTACGAATTGTGTGTCTTAAATCGGTTAAGATCATCACAGTTTATTAATATAGTGATTTAGTTTTGCATATGTTGATAGTTGTAAGATGTCATTATTGTCATGTTTTTCAAATGGGTTTGAATCGTTCAAATTCATAGATTGGTTTCTTTGAGAATTGTTCTCAATTATGCAAAGTGAGGTTTATCTTCAAAAGAGAATTTCTAGCAAACCATATTCAATGCTAATGTATAGTTTAGACTATATAGCGAAAGTCATAAAGATGACAATTCGTACCATATATGTCGATTGTCTAAAATAATGGAATTGTTCCCGCTTAGTGAGAAAAATATGTGAGATGATCCAGTTACTTCATTCGTCATTATTATGACATAATTATACTGATAATTTTTGAGTAATTGGATATCCTTATTATCAAAGGTTGATGACTGAAACTGTTTCAGTCAAATCTTAAGTTACAGTCAATTCAATATGAATTGAGCACGTAAATAAAGCAAATTTCTCACTTAGTGACATAAGATGTTGAAGACAATCGAGTCTTGTATCAAGAAGATTCAGAAACTAATGATCTTTGAGTTCATTAGCAAAGAGGCTTTCAGATATGAGCTTAGACACTGATAATGGGAAAGGAAAGGACAATTGTTGTCAAATCCTACCTTAAGATCAATGTCTGTAGGTATGGAAATCGTTTAGTAATTACCGTCATTAATGTAATGACAAATAGCATTGGAAAGGTAGCTCATAAAAGTGTCTCGAAGATCTGCAAAAGTTATTGAAGTATGACTTCAAACTGGAATTGCATGTTATAGAAGTAAAAGTTACTAAGAATATTCTACTATAAGGTATAAGATACCAAAGATGGTATTTACATAATGATGTAATGACCTGTGGTAGTAGAGACATGGTAAGGAATATGATAAATGTACATGTATAATGAACAAATGTTGTTGCACTTTGCGTATAATTTATTTATTTGAATGTTATATTGTTCAAAACTAGATTTGAATAAAAGTTATTCATACAATGTCATTAGTAGAATGTTAATTCTTTTCATGTTTAATCATAAATTGAATTAATATTTTATAAAGAAAAAATGTTGTTCTTTTTCTGGTTAAGACAATTTTAGTTTTGTTCAATCTAATATATAACATGTAATGCAAAGGGTTCAAGTTTTATGACCCATGTTTCACACGCTTACAACAATGTCTTTTGAGCCATGAAACGAGATACACGTGTAGAAGTTCCATGAAGATGGATTTCTAGGCCTTATTGATTTGGATCAATTAAGGCAAGTGTAGTTTGTTTATATGCTAAAAGGATTTAAGGTGCTCTATGTAACAACCCGAAAAGTACCCAATTTTTCTAGTAAAATATCTTACGGGTACTTTTCAGCAAAACTTGAGTTTTAAAATAGAATTTATTGTTACGAGTCGTATTTTGAAATTCCGAGTTCGTATTTGGAATTTTTGAGAGATTCCATGAGAATCCCGTTTTTCAGTCAACTTTGACTTTCGTTGACTTTTTTCCCGACTCGCCTGTAAGTTGAGACCGAAATTTTATTTAAAAAATATATTTTACTTTATTTTTATTAAGATTATTTAGATTATCATAATGTAATTATTTTGAATTATTTGGAATTAAAGAATAACTTTTACGGTTTAATAACCCGCCATCATTTATACTATTCCCGAGTCATCGTAAATCCCGAAACAAACCCGAAACTCGACTTTGGCATGAGTCACACCGCCCATGTCATCTTTTTCCACTCACAATTAGATCTTTTTGAATGTTTCGATTAAACTAATACAAATATCTAAGATATTGTTACTTTATCTCGATCCGTCAACGAAATTACCAAATCGTTTACAAAAACAGACCCGACTATCACCATTTCACACCCAGCACTCTCACCCTCTCTTAGGCCTTGATATTTTCATTTCTTTTGATTACAATATCATAATATCTTGATATTTGATTTAATTAACTTAATATTTAATTAATTACCGTAATATAATTATTAAACTCGAGTCAATTCCGTAACAACAATTTAAAAACCCGACTCATTATTTTCCTCTATATTACACGGCACTCACCCCATCATTACTCACCAACAACCTTTTTCATTTTACAATAAATCAACTTAAGATCTAATTAATCGTTCTTCATTCGTTTTTCGTCGTTCTTCATTCGTTCTTCGTCGTTCTTGAGCAAAATCATCATAAAACCTTCATTTCTTATTCAAATCCGTCCTAACTTATATTTCTAGAATCTCCTCTTCGCTCTCCATCTTCAAGTACGATTTATTTTCAATTCCGACAAAATCGTTTTCAACTTTTTAATTATGGAAAATCAAGTTTAAATTCTAATAATGTTTTTCTTGTCATTTCTTATAGGGGAAGATTTTGAAGACGAGTTTGGTGACTCGTATATTTTGGGAGAATATTAGTAGGCGGGTTTCTTATTTTATACTTCTTATTTTGATGCTACTTGATTTTGCTAGCTAAGGTAACGACTCCGAGTTACTCGACGATTTAATGTTACATAGCTTTTGTTTCTTTTGTTTTGGGTTCATCTTTTGTTTTTGTTCATGTTATTATGATTTATGGATTTTTTAGTAGTAACATGATAAGAAGTAGGATTTTGGTGTTGTATGGAATTTTTAATATGTTTAGTGTTCTTGATAAATTAGGATGATGTTCATAATCATGATTTTTGTATGGATGGTTGTTAAAATGGTTGTTTGATAATTAAAACATGCTGGAATTAATTTGATGTTGTTTGTTGTTAAAACCGTGTAAGGAGCCGTGTAAACCAGCCCAAACCAGGCCGGTTCAGGCCGGTTCAGGCCGGTTCAGGCCCGGTCCAGGCCGGTCTGGGTTGGTCCATGGTGGGTCCGTGAGTTGGCTTGGGAGTTGTGTCGATGTTTGATTGTTTTGTTGTTGTTTTGACTGGTTTTAAATATGTTAAGCATGCGGGAAAATATTAAGAAACGGTGTTAAATTTTAATCAAAACAGCCCAAACCAAGCCCGTGGGCCCAGTCCAGGCCCATGTTAAGTCCGGCCCAAATCAGGCCGTGGGTCCCTCCCTTGGTCTTGTGACGGTTTTTGAGTTATTGCCATTTTATCGTGTTTTGTAATATTTAGCAAGTGGGAAATGTTAATAAGTAAAATTTTTAATTAAAAAGGTTTTTCATAAAATTATTATTTCTCACATGTTAGAAATTATAATACGAGATCGTAGTTTAAATTTATATCCTTTAAGTCAAGCGGGTTTTTAGTAAGATTAAATAATTCACATGTTAGAAGTTTTAATAAAATAACATGTAATGAATATGATGATTTATATGATCAAGTCTATGTGGTAAAGACTCTGTTTCTAGCCGGTTTGACCAAACGGGTTTGGTCAAACTAAGATCTAGTCAGCCCCGTTTTGACAGATGACCCGTCGCGGGACTCGGGTCGGGGATTTGTCTTCAAGTAAGGTTGTATTTAATTAATGAATTAGCCATAGTAGATATGAGGCGATATGATATTTGATTATTATTGATATGCCATTAGTCACATGATAGGAAGTTTCTTCTCGTGACTGTTTGATTGTATGTTATATGTCGTGTTGACTAAGTACCCATAGAGAATTATGAGTATATGGCGTCTTGCCCGTTCTAATTCTAAATGAGTATCTTGGACCATGACATAGATAGGCCGTACTGTCTTTAACGAGTATATGTTCACCGTCGATAGCTTTTGTGTCCCGGCTTGGTGGGTTTATATCCAAGGCGGGGCATGGTTGCCTAAGAGTTTCACTTTGGGAATGGAGCCAGCTTAAGTACTAGCCATCTCTGCTTAGGGGGTCGCCTAGTAGAGTTTCTCGTGTACGGTTATGTCATGAGACGGGGAATGGAATAGCTGTTGTCGCTAGGTCTGATCAGTCTAGGACTAGGATTTTTTCCTACCTTGTGGTATAGCCTCGAGTTACAGAAGTCGACTATTGACTGTCCTAAGAACTTATGCCTGTTTGTAGACGTATTGGTCTTTCATGTTTGTATTATTCTATGAATCTTAGAAGGTTAGATGCAAGCCGGCTAAGGTTGATAGAGTTTGGATTACCGATTGTTAACTGATTCACATGATTACGTGTTGATTAGGGTTTAGTGTATCATGGCCATGTTAACGGTAACCTCTGAGCTAGCATACCAGCTTCCCTTCCTCGTGTTATAGTTTATTATCAGATTCACATGATAGCTTTCATATGCTAGGTTATATGTTCGTTAATTGTTCATACTGAAAAGCATTCATATTGTTTAAGTTTTGTATTTTCCATATACATTGCTTTTATGTTATTCATGTTTTATTAAACTCGACATTTCGTGGCTGGGAGAACTCGGAGTTACTCCCCACTAACTGTGGCTTCCGTGTTTATATTTAATGCGGTTGGCAGGTTTGTGATGCATACAATGGGTACATTGACGAGCTAGCGAGCGAAGTATTTACCTTGGACCTATATTCGGTTCTTAGATTGTATATTATTATACACTCTTTTATTTCCGTATTTATACGGGAGATATGTCTCCCGTCTTGTATAATACTTATGTATAATTTTATTTCCTTTTCATTATGAACCTTTGTATTTAAGACACCCTTATTATGTATTCTCATATTTTATTCAGTTAAATTATTTTTTTCTTTCCGCAAATTTGAGGGTGTCACAAAAGCACTTCGATCAGATCGCGGTGGCGAATATCTTTCAAATGAGTTTGATCAACACCTTAAAAACTGTGGCATATTATTACAGTTAACTCCACCTGGAACACCTCAATTAAATGGTGTGTCCGAACGGAGAAATCGAACATTACTTGATATGATTCGATCCATGATGAGTCACACGGTAGTACCTGATTCACTATGGGGTTTTGCTCTTTTGTCAGCTGCTCTAATACTTAACCGAAGTCCATCTAAAGCTGTAGACAAGACTCCATATGAGATATGGAAGGGAACGGTCCCTAACTTGTCCTTATTCGGGTTTGGGGCAGCGAGGCTTTTGTCAAGTGGAGACACGAGGATAAGCTCGGCCCACGATCGGTCAAGACATACTTTATTGGTTATCCAAAGGGAATGTTTGGTCATTACTTCTATTCGCCTACCGAACATCGAGTTTTTGTTGCGGCTAGTGCGAAGTTCTTAGAGAAAGAGTTTCTCGAGAACAAGTCAAGTAATAGAACCTTCGATCTGTTGGAGATTCAAGAACCAACAACCGAGCAACCGATGGAGGAAGATGTTCTTTCAACTTCTGCTACGTTTAATATTCCTCAGGAACCTAGGAGGTCGAGTA
>JAIUZE010074972.1:0-46064 GCA_022085475.1 Heliosperma pusillum
ACCATCTAGATAACAGAAATACTTGTGACAAGCTAACCTCTCTAACATTTGGTCAATGAAGGGTAGAGGATAGTGATCTTTCCTAATTGATTGATTCAGCTTTCTGTAGTCAATACACATACGCCATCCCGTCACAATCCTTGTGGGGATGAGCTCATTCTTCTCATCTTTTACTACTGTTGTTCCTCCTTTCTTGGGAACAACTTGAACAGGGCTAACCCATTTAGAGTCAGAGATTGCATAGATTATGCGAGCATCTAGCAATTTCATAACTTCATTTTTAACTACTTCCTGCATGTTGGGATTAAGACGGCGTTGACCTTGAACACAAGGTTTTTGGCCTTCTTCTAAATTGATTCTATGCATGCAGAAGTCTGGGCTTATGCCTGTTAAATCTTCGAGTTTGTAACCTATTGCCTTTCTATGCTTTTTCAAGACAGTCAATAGTGAGGGTAACTGATTTTCATCTAGGAGAGCACTCACTATGACTGGGCAATACTCAGATTCATCTAAAAAAGCATATTTTAGATTCGAGGGAAGAGGTTTTAGTTCAGGTTTTTGTACTTCTGCCTTGGCAGGATTATCAATCAAGCTTATGAACTCTTTAATTTCTTCTGACGGTATCTCTTCTCCGGTCAGGTCCTTTTCCAGCTCACTGATCTCGAAATTGTTATTCTCAGAGATATCCTCCAACAACAAGATTGCCTCTAAAGGATCCTCAATTATTGATGGATACATAGATTCATCAATAATGGAGTCGACAATATCAATAAAACAGCAAGACTCCTCTAGCATGGGGCTTTTCATTGCACTGTTCAAGTTATAAGTGACTTTATCATCACCTACTTCTAGTGTCAGTTTTCCATTCTTAACATCGATTACTGCTCCGGCAGTGTGTAAAAATGGCCTTCCTAAAATAATAGGGATTTGAGAATCTTCAGCCATATCTAGCACAATGAAATCGACGGGAATGAAAAACTTTCCTACTTTGACAGGCACATCTTCTAAAACTCCCATAGGTTGTTTTAAAGAACAGTCTGCCATTTGCAAAGTGATACTGGTGCATTTGAGAATTCCCATATTCAACTTTTCACATATGGAATAGGGCATGACGCTTACACTGGCACCTAGATCGCATAGAGCTTTATCGATTGTGTAGGTGCCTATAGTGCAAGGTATACAGAAACTACCGGGATCCTTTAACTTAGGAGGGGACTTATTTTGCAACAAAGCACTGCACTCAGCTGTGAATGCTATGATTTCAACATCATCTAAAGTCCTCTTCTTAGTTAAGATATCCTTCATGAATTTTGTGTAAGAAGGGATTTGAGTGATTAATTCAGTGAAGGGAACCGTTACTTGGAGGTTTTTGACTACTTCCATGAATTTGCTAAATTGGGTTTCCTTATGATTTCTCCTCAAGCGTTGGGGAAATGGAACTTGGATTTTGATAGGTTCCTTCACAGGTTCATCCTTCTTTTCTTTGTTTTCCGCTTCCTTAGCGGTGGATGGTTGGGAATCTTTTTGGCTCTCTACTGGTGTTGGCTCAACTATTGTTTCCTTGGGTTGCTGAGGTTCTTTATAAGTGGTACCACTCCTAAGGGTGATAGCATTAGCGGTGTCCCTCGGTTGCTCACCATGAGGTGGGAGTTGGCCTTGTTTCCTTTGGGTATTAGAGGCAGCCAATTGGGCCATTTGAGTTTCAAGCATCGTGATGGCAGCATTTTGAGCTTGATCACTCTTTTGAAGTTGAGCAAACATTGAATCTTGTTTTTGAACAACTTGGAGAAGCATGGATTCAATTTTGCTCAGGCTTGAGTCATTGGGTTGGCTTTGATTTTGGGGTGGTTGGTGTTGAGGTTGGTGTTGGTGTTGGTGTTGGTAAGGTTGATTGAAGTTAGGTTGAAATGGAGGTCTCTGGTTTTGAAACCCAGGTGGATTATAGGGCTTCTGTTGATGTGGTATGAATGGTTGTTGAATCTGATGGTGGGGATTCTGAATGTTGGTGCTTTTGTAGGACAAAAGAGGATGGTTCTTTGTGTTCTCATTATAGAAGTTTGAGAAAGCATTGCCCTGCCTGTATGCTTGGTAGGCATTGACTTGCTCTAGCGAACTTCTACATTCTTGAAAACTGTGTCCTCCAACCCCACATGTCTCACATACCACTATGTGGTTAGTGACGTTAACATGTTGCTTGGATTGGGAAGAGCTTCCTACTTGTTGCTGCAGAAGGGCTAATTGGGCTTCTAGGAGTGCTACTTTGCTTGAACCTTCCTGCTTGGTTTTGAGCGGCATAGCACGTGAGTTGCTATACTGAGAGTCGTGAATTGCCATTGACTCGATAGTTGCATTAGCTATTTCTACATCGATCTGATCGAAACGACCATTGTTAGCGGAGTCGAGGATACGATGCGATTCGCCACAACAACCGTTGTAGAAGGTGATAGCTAAGAACCATGAATCAAGGCCATGATGAGGGCATTCTCTTTGTAATTCTTTGTACCTTTCCCATGCCTCATAAAGGCTTTCATCGCCTATCTGACGGAATCCAGTGATTTGACTCCGTAAGAGTGCGGTTCGTTCTGGTGGGAAGTACTTTTGATAGAAAGCAAGAGCTAGACCATCCCAGTCGGCTATTCCTAAGGCAAATCGGTCAAGGCTATTGATCCAAAGTTTAGCCTTTCCTGTTAAAGAGAAGGGAAAGAGCATTTCCCTAATCTACTCTTGGGATACTCCAGTTTGTCTAATTGTGGAGCAATAGTCACAGAAGTTTTGAATATGAAGGTTGGGATCTTCTGTGGCATTGCCACCAAATTGACTTCTTTCTATTAAACTGATGAAGGCAGGTTTGATTTCAAAGTTTCGGGCTGTAATTTGGAGTGTAGCAATACCCCTTGGAAGTGTATCTGCAGTTGGTATGGATTGGTCTGAAAGTCGAACCATTTTCTTTTGTGAAGATGAAGATAGAGTGTTGTTTGAAGGTTGATTGGTTTTTGAGAATGGAGATGAGAATGGATCTTCTTCTCCTTCAAGATTAGATAAAATATCCGAGTAATTTTCACGAATACGGTCTAAACTTGAAGTATCAGAAGCTTTTGAGATTTCGTTGAATAGCTTTAGTCTCCTACGCAGAGTCCTTTCTATATCGGGGTCTAAAGAGATAGGGGTCCCTAGTCTAGAAGATCTGGGCATAAGATTGAAAAGCTAAGATGAAAAATCAAGAGAGGTCTGAAAGAATTTGGGTTCCTAAAGATTAGATAAAACTAATTGCAATAAAAATCACAAGAAAAAGGAAAACTAAACCGTGCTCCCCGGCAACGGCGCCAAAATTTGATCGGGCATGTCGCAAGCCCTGATCAAAGATAATTACCCAGATTAGGCTAATAACAAATTAATGTAATTAGGGAAGTAGGGGTCGATCCTCAGGGAGATGGTGTTTCCTATAGAATGTGAAATGTCTTGCAATTGGGTCTTATCTAACGAGTATCTGGGTTTTTGGTTTTTGATTTCTAAACTAATAAAAAGCATAAATGAAAACAAAATAAAAGCAAATCAAAACGAAAACAATAAAGCAGGTGATGAATTAACAATGATAAAAAGAATCTAGGGAAGTAGGTTCACACATGTAGATTAACATATTGATGAAATTGGATTTAGAACATGCAAGTAATTCATTGTGAGTTCGTAAAAATGATGTGTTCATTACAATCATAGATCAGATGGTCTAGGAGGCTTTTAGGCAATTTACTAGGCCTAATCTACCATGTCATGTTTTGTCTATTAAATTCACGTATTTCTACTTTGGAAAAGAATTCCATTTTAGTCAATGATTTTGATCAGGAATTGTTAACTATCGTTATAGTCCAAACATGCATAGACACAATGTTTTAAAAGCACAATTTCTTTTATCCAATTATCATCTTTTAATCAACCTACATGGCCACCCTACACCCTAGAAAAACGACTACTCACTCATGGTGATGTTTAGATCTAAGATGATGTTAATAATAAAAACTAGGATAGACATGTTTATTTGGTTTTGACAATATTTTAAGACTCTTTAATTGGCGATAATAACGGCGCTAAATTGACGATCTAAGGAAATGTAATGATTACAATGATATTGAAATTGAATCTAAAGTAACATGTAAAGAAAATAGCAATCAAATAAGAAACATAAAGACTTTAAACTAAGGATAAAATAGGAATACCTAGATGACGATCAACAACGACAATGATGAAATATAAACAACCGTAATAGAAATTCCTTGCATAGATTAGTCGATCCACGAATTACAATACTTGAACCACATAAAGTAGATTACAAAGATGGAATTTTTATTGATCTAAGCTAAGGATTTGATGTAGAAAAGACAGAAATAAACTAAGAAACTAAGGACAAAAAGGAAGAAGAAAATGATCTAGACAAGAGAAGAGAGGCTAGGTTTCTCTCCTCCTAATCTAGGGTTTCTAATTGTGTAGAGAAGTGTGTTGAGATGTGGTGGCTCAGGCATCCTTATATAGGAGTAGGTTTCGTGGGGAAGGGGTCATACATTAAACATATAGGACAAAATAAAGGAAGTCGAAGCAAAAGCTCGGAACAGCAAGGATACTCGATCGGGTACACTACTTACCCGATCGTGTATGTAGTGATCTTGGTCCATTGACTTTCGTTTCATGTCCCTTTGCATATGACTTGACTTTCATTATCCCCCTTGACCTTTTGAGTCGGGTTCGCTGATAGGGTTTGATGTAAAATGATGATTTCTTCGCCTAACTGATCGATCTTCTGACAACTGCGAAATCGTCTTCGCTTCTTCTTTCTTTTGAATCAGTGAACCATCTTGAAATGCCTTTTAGTTGGTCAAGCTTGCTTCTTCAAATCGTCGGGTTCTAGGCAAATGCTCGGGAATATAGAAAAAGGGCGTAGAAACGTCACTTTCCCTACAAAACAGGTTAGAATATAGGAATTCGCCTAGTAGACGATATTAGCTCATAAAATGGCTTAACAAAGCACAAATGACATAAAAAACCGAGCTAAATTGGGGGTTAAAAATTTAAAATCATGCAAATATTCACTTATCATTTTTCATGAATTGAGTTGATATTTTCTAGTTTAGAAATGTAGTTCACGTATTTGAATTAGGTGTTTTAACACTTTCATGGTTAATACTTGTGCCTATCTTGACAAGTTGAGTTCAACTTTGAGTTCACCTTCGACCCCTAGTGGTGTGAACATACCTTTGATGGTCATGATTGCCACAAAAATGTAGTTTGATTAACATATCCTCCATTATTCCAAAAAACAAAAAACAATCAATCACAAACAAAAAAATTAAAATGAAAAAAAAAACATCACAAATAAAGTGGATGGTTCTCATGTTGCAAAGTGGGTATGAAATGCTATGTTTCCAACAACCATGTTATTTTTGCTCTATGGTTAAAAAGGTTGTGTTCAAGTACAAAAGAAAAATGTCTATCAAGTTGAAATACATATATTTACATGTTGGCATCCCAAGCTTGTCGTCACATTTGCTAAGGACCCAGTCCCGTGGTAAGCTAAAGGATGGCGAGTATTGAGCTCAATTTTTTGTCGTCACCTAGAGTTTGGATCCAAAGGACCGAGTCCAGAGGTGGAACAAAGGGTGATTTTAGTGGTTTGAGATTGCATTGACATATCTACCAAATCAATGATGTTCCTAACGTTGCCAAGTGAAATCAAGTGTTTCAAATACTCAAAGTGAAGTATATTGTGCTACAAAGAACAAATCTACCCAAATAAATTTCTCCATGTTGATTGATTAAAGTTTAAGTGATGGTTGTGGCGGGTTTTAATGTTTACTAACCCATTAGGCTTGACAAGACACTCTTTGTTAACTTGATGCTTGTTAGAGTCAGCTTGAGTGTCTCATGCATTTGTTACGGTTTCCTAAACCTTTCATTTGAACTTGAATTTCTCTATTAGAATTTGTTAACTTACGATTGAAAGTGTGAGTGTGTCCTTAGTCTAGTTGAGCTTACTCGAGGGCAAGTAAGAACTAAGTGTGGGGGAATTTGATGTGACGGTTTTATATGTTATTTATAGTTACTTTAGCTCATTAATGTATTTTGGTAGTAGTTGCATTGTTTGGATGTGTTTCTACGCAATTTTGGTCTAATGTGTAGGTGTCATGTTCGAGAAACGCATTCCGAGTTTGGGAAATGGCTTGGACATTTTTACACTTTTGTCTTGGACTAAACTCATGCCAAATAATGGCTTCATAAGAGTTAAAAGCTTGTGCATTAAAGACAAGTCAAGGCCCAAAGATGAAGGTCAAAGCGTGGAAGCAAGTGAAGAAGAGGATGCGTCACACACGAAAGCCGCTAGGCGCGGAAAAAGTGGCTTTTCCACTAGCCGCGTGGCGCGGCAAAAAGCCGCGGGGCGCGCGGCTCAGCATAGGATTCCGACGAATCTTCTAATTCTTCTTTAATTTGGTAATTATGCTCACATTTTATGAGGCTTTAATAGGCTTTATGAAGATTCTCTTTGTAGACCTAAATAAAAAGATGGTATTGATCAAATTACACACACTTTCTCCACCTTTAAATCATTAGAAACATCAAAATAAGTTCTAGTTTATAGTTTGTTTACTTTTTGGATGGAAGGCTAACTTCCTCATCTTGGGTCAAGCAATTGAAGCACATGAACTAGTCTTTTGTAAGACTCTTTTATTCTTTGTTATTATCTCTTGAATATTGATTTTTATTCTCAATTCATTGTTAAGATTATTGATAGTTCTTTCTAGTTTGATCACCTAGTTTGTCTTATCTCTAATCTATTGCTAGTTTAGGAATTTGAATCTTTTATTCACTTGCCTAGACATTGGTAGCAACTATAGTTCATCAATTTGTATGCTTTTCATCGTTGTTCGATTGTAGGAGAATATTCTTCATATGAATTAAAGTGTGAACCGCTTGTGTATGCATTTCTCATCTTTGTTGGCTTCTCTAGTTATAACCTATGGTATGATTGAATTTAGATACGCTTGGACTAGATTGTCATCGCCAAAAGGGTTGTTTATGTGCGCTTTTTGCAGTGAATGACTAAAAAGTAAGAAGAAGTAGAAACTTATGTTTTCACAATAAAGTATTTAAGATTAATTAGAGTCTAAAGGAGTCAATGATCAAACCTAACTCATTTGTGGAAATTTTAAGACCTGAGATTTTTTAGAATTTGATTTTACAACAATCTTATAATAATTTAGTTTATTACACTTAGACTCATAAGCACAAATACCCCCCAAATTGGTTATCTTAGAACTAGTTGCATAAACTCACAATAAACAAACACCTTCCTTGTGGGATCGACCCCTACTTACACTTACTACTAGTTTGAGTTTGTAGTGGATAAAAATAGTAATTTGGAGACTCGCGACAAGTCTAGCCAGTAATCCTTAGAGCATGACCGGAACGAGGATGGGATCACCTATCGAGTCTAGCTTCCGCGTTACTTGGAGTCTTAGATGATTGTTAAACATTCTTTATTCATTTGTTATTGATTGGAATTGGTCGGATGGTATGCCATCCGTTTGAGGCATGTATTGGTATTGAAAAATTATTAATAAGTATTGCTTTGTTTTTTGCTTGTTGTGATGTTCATTACCTCGGGCAACCGAGATGGTAGCACTTCCATGTGCTAAGGGGGTCTTGTAATGCACCTTGGTGTATGGGGGTGTTACAAAGTGGTATCCAAGCGATCGATTTTGGAACCTAAAACCAATGAACCTAATGAACTAGGAGCGTCTAATAAAATGAACTCGGGTAGGAGTCATAGGGAGCTACCGCAAAGATTAGGGAGACGTCCTGAAGTCGCAGTTTTGCCCCTATAGCTCTTACTTGGTCACCATGGGAAGTGTCAGGGCGTTATGTGCATTTAGTGTATTAATATATGTTGCATGTTGAGATATGTGAAATGGAGATTGATGTGTAAAGGAGTGGGGTGGTGATTTGTGGCATGTGTGAACCACATGAGATGTGGCGTGATTATGTGATGTATATGAAGTATGATGGCATGATGATGAACTTATATGAAATATGTATGAACGGTGGTAAATTTTGGCATGAGAATATGTTTACTATTAACAAACATGTTATATATATGAGCTACATGTGATTATATGAAAGAATTGTATGAAAACATGAAAAGTATGTGTTTATGATAGCATGAGAATGTTATGTGGAAAAATTGGCATGAATGGAGAATGATTTTCAGCTAACACTATTAATATATGTTGGGAATAAGAACATGTGAATGGTTGTGAATTATGGTCTTTTATGTGATGTGAGGTATGTTGATGAGTGGTAAATTTGTTTGGTAAAAAAAATTTGAATTATATGAAGTTTGATTTTAGAAGGTCTGTCTTTAAACTGCTATAACTTGCGTTCTAGAAATGCTATTGATGTAATTCCAAATGGAGGTGATATATTATCCTGTTACGGTTCTAACGCTATATTGTGAGCATAAATCAACTTAGAATTAAGGGAGATATGCCCGTTTTACGAAAAGTGGTCAGTGTTGAGAAATCCGTCGCACTCGACCGAGTGCAGGGTACTCGACCGCACTTTGCACTCGACCGAGTCTCTTGAAATGTTTGTGTCAGGATGGTTGCATGGGTTTGTACTCGACCGAGTACAATATGTAATCGGGAGAGTGCGTCGTACTCGACCGAGTACCGAGAGTACTCGACCGAGTTTCTAGTATTCGATCGAGTGTGTTGTATTCGATCGAGTGGCTTCGCCACCGCGGGTGAATTGTGTAATTTTTTTGTCCATGTTTTGTGTGTACTAACTTGTTTCATATTTTGCTTATGTGTAAAGAAGTGTCGTCTTAGAGAGTGAGTTTGCGGATTCTATAAGGGAATAATGTTCCCCATGGTTGTATTGTTTTGTGGGAAGTGTGTGAGATTGTATATTATTAGAACGGATAGATTGATGAGCCTTATGAGAGAGATAGAAAATTGGTTTTGTGATATGAGATGTGTAATAATGTTGTGTGTTAGAACAATATATATAGAGGCATGTGTGTTTATATGATCATGTGATAGTGTGACAAAGGGAAGGTATGAACAACGGATTTAGAAGAGAGATATGAATGGTTATAAAGGGGAAATGTGTTTAGTAAAAATGAGAATGTTTGAGTTGATTAGGGATATATGCAATGGGGACTGATATAGAGGAATGTAACGATGATGGTACCTTGTGAGCTTAGTCTGTTTGATGTGTAATTAGGACCGGATATTGTTTTGATGGAAAGCCGGATAACTACAGAGACAATTGTGAAGATGAAAAAATATGTAAAGTCTAATATAAGGTAAGCATAATTGTGAGGTATGGTAAGGATAGATAATAATAGTATATGATGAGTTTAGTTGTTGTTTGGGCGTATTAATAGCAAATGAAGGGAAATAGTGTGATAAGAGTAATATATATTGCGTATGATTGGAAGATTGTAACGATGTGTTGTCGATTTTGGAATCTTGAGGTAATAAGAAGGTAGTCGCGTTAATGGAAAAGAAAGTGAAAGTGAATCTTTGGGATAATGAGTAATGGTAATTGGTGCGAAATGGAAGGAAGTATAAATAGCGAATTTGTGAAGCAAATTATTAATTGAAGCAATAGAATAACATAAAGAGAATGATATTTATGAATTCATGAAATGATTTGTATATGGAATTATGAGTTAGAAAGAGACAAGTGGAAGAGGAATATTTGGAGGATCATATTTTGAGGCAAGTGTTAGAGTTGCAAAGGACATAGTTTGGTAAGAAAGAGTTGAGAAAAGGTGATAGTATTTTCGAATGGATTGATAAATGATGTTGTGATAAAATAATATGATATAGATGTATATTAGCAGATAATATTTGGTGGAAATCTTTCGGTTAGTAATCGAAGAGAATGTTGTGGAAAGTTAGGTGGAATCATTGAGGCTTTGGAAGTACTCTCGGTTGTGTCTGGTGTGAGATGTATTGGCATTTGGTGGTGTATTGATGGAATAACATTATTTTGGAAAGTGGCAGTCTGAAGTGTTGGGTTGATGTAATGGGAAGACAAAAGATTTAAAAGGGAAATTATGAATGAATATCCAGATAGAGTTGGTAGTCGTTAATGAAACCTTTCGGGAGAATGTTCAATTATAGGGAATGTGAGAGTTTGTTATGTCTATATTTCGTAGCTATATTGAGATAGTGGTTTTGGTACTGGTGGATTGTTTTGTAGGTGAAGATGTGTTGAGGGAGGAAGACTAGTCGTAATTTAGTTGAGGAGGGTATGAGGAGACTATGGTATTATTTGGACGAATGGTATAGTTGAGGGAAGAGGCGGTTTCAAGGGTAATGGCTTTGGGGTTTGTCTTCAGGTTAGCAAGTAGAATGATGAGTTATAATTGTGTGGGATTTATGTGGGTCTAGCTTCCTTGTTAAGATTATTTTGGTTGATAAGCGTCCGTTACTTGTATAGTTATTTAATAATCTAAGATGTGGTATGGGTGGCTTGTGCATGTCGAGTTGGGTTATCTTTATCATGGTCAGTATAATTTTCTGTTGTGTAATGGTGTCATTCGTTTGGTGGTCTGTTTGCCGGTCATGTGGTGATGCAAGTCCCCGTGAGTCAGTTAGTGTATTGAGTCTTGAGGGCTTGCAGTAATTGTGTGTTGTGCATGTGTATAGAGGTCGTACATTGTTGTTATCAATTTGTTAACTATGGTCTGATGGGTTTAAAAGTGGAGTCTAATTGGTGAAATTTTTTATTAAAGTCTTTGTAAATGTTTCTAATATATTTTGTACTATTTTGTTTTAAAAAGGATTTGTAATAGAAACTTTGTATATTAATTATAATATCCTTGTATTTCGACAAATTTTGTACGTAAATGTGAATTTTATTTTAGCCGAAAATCATGAGTGTCAGTCATTATTGTTTGGGTCCCTTGTTCTTTTAGACTTTAGGTCGAGTGGCTTGATTGATGAGGTGGTTCCGTAAATAAATTTGGATTTTTTGACTTGGTGGATGTGAGGAGGTCGAGAAATATAATTAGGGTGTGATTGAGATTGTAAATGATTCATTGACGTTTGGAGGATTTTATGGGGATATCGTGTTAGAGCGTATCATGGTTGAGTGTTATGTGGTTGAGATAGAACGGGAATTTAGAAGAATGTTATGAGTAATCGTGGTTAATGATAGATCTAATGTTTCATATTGAGAATTTGTGGGTGGATTATAGGTAATTTGAAAAATGAATGGTGTTTGGAATTGGCGTATGATTGGCAGTGGTGGTATTGGAGTATTAAGCGATTTTGGGTAAGTCGGGATGATGGCAATAAAGTAAATAGGTAGGAGTTAATGATGAGTGGGGTTAGAGGGCGTAGCAGCATTTGAGGAGAGCGCGTTGTCTCATTGTCGTGACTGTGTTTTGTGGAATATTTAGAGCGAATATTTTTTTATAAGTAAGTTAAGAGGATTTGCAATGAGTATGGTGTAAAGGTGTTCTTATAGTTATAGATGTTGAGCTGTGGTATTAGTTATTCGGTGATGATCGACCTTGGAGTTATGAGAACGAATAGAACTATTTTGTATGGTGGATCAAGTGCTATGTCTTGTTGAGAGGTTGAATTTGATATGATTGGTGAGTGTTGCAATATTGTTCAAAAAAGAGTGTTGGCAAGTGTTGTTAAAAGTTGGAGTACTGGTTTGGTGGGTTTGGTTAATGATATCGTTAAGAGGTGAAAATTTTGATAGCGACATATGATGGTGTAAGCACGGATGTCTTGTCGATGTATGTATTTTTTAAACTTAGGGTTATGATGTTGTATCGGATGGTGACAGTCTTTGGGGATACCCTTAATATGTGGAGATGCTAGTGCTCGCGTGACTGCTTGGTTTCTCTTGTTGGAAATGAGGGTGTGAACTTCGGGCACAAAGTTCATTTTAAGGAGGGAAGGATGAAATAATCTATATTAATTTTGTAAGACTTTTACTTTCTTATTAGTCTTATTTGTTTGTTGGAGACTTGGTAAGGTGATATGTGATTGGTAGAGTACTTGTGTCATAGGTGATGTTGTTGTGTTGTGTCATTGACTAGCATATGTGTTGTTGCCACATATGTTTAGCATATGTCTTGTTATGTGTTGTTGCGACATATGTTTAGCATATGTCTTGTTATGTGTTGTTGCGAAATATGTTTAGCATATGTCTTCTTATGTGTTGTTGTGACATATGTTTAGCATATTTGTTGTTGTGTTGAGCCATGTGTTGTTGTCGGTAGGGTGTCTTTTGGTAGCAGTATGAGTTGTGAACTTCGAGGACGAAGTTCGTTCTTAAGGAGGGAAAACTCTAATACTCCGTATTCTTATGTGTAGGGGACTTGGCTGAGTATAGTCTACTCGACCGAGTGAATTTGGCTGGTGTCTTTTGGGTGGTTCTGACCTTGTGTACTCGGCCGAGTGACTTTAGCACTCGGCCGAGTGAGTCGTACTCGACCGAGTACATATTATACTCGACCGAGTACATATTATACTTGACCGATCACGACGATTTTCCGGATTGGTTCGCACGGTTGATTCAGGGCTTAATACGAGAGATTAACTCATAATCTATTTTTACATTTCATAATCTGAAAACCCTAAACTCCTAAACTCTTTCAAATCCCTCATTGATCCCATGATTATCCCGTGTCGGATTGCTTGTTTCATTGCCTTGATCGACTTCTGTGGTAAGTATACATGTTTATGCTATGATTTTGATTGTTATAGTAGTCATAATTGAATTGGGGGAAAATGAATGAACTTGTATTGATTGTATGAATGTTAATTAATTTAGGAGGGGAATTTGTTGAGGAACACTTCTAATCACTAGTGCTTTTCGTGCATCTTGATAAGGTAGGGTTTCCCTACTCAGTAATTGTGTTATTAATCGATGTTACAAGATGCTTTATGTTATTGTTTGTGATTGATGATGGAGATGATAGAGTTCAGGTTTGGGGAGTTGTTGCCGACATCATGGTTACTCTGGTTAATTGTGATTAGCGATCTTGTTGGGAGATAGGTCACGCCCCGATTTCTCCCCCGTGAATATCCCGCCACGTGGGGGATGTGCACATTAATGATCCGGGTTTATCTCGCTATGGTGAGATGGAACATCGACGCATATGGCTGCGGTCCAGGGTAAATACGTGGTTTGTAGGGCTGGCTGGTAACCCGAGCCTTCGGAGGTGTCCGCTGCGGTGGCCCTCCTGGTTTCTCTTATACCTTGTGCTTTTGCTTGTGCATTGATAGATAGACACATTTACTGATTCTTCTACTGTTTAAAAAACTGCTATGATCGATTGAGGGATGGTGAGCAGGAGATCGCAGGTAATTCTTAGAACATGACGGGAACGAGGGTGGGATCACCTATCGAGTCTAGCTTCCGTGTTACTTGGAGTCTTAGATGATTGTTAAACATTCTTTATTCATTTGTTATTGAATGGAATTGGTCGGATGGTACGCCATCCGTTTGAGACATGTATTGGTATTTAAACATTTATTAATAAGTATTGCTTCCTTTATTGCTTGTTGTGATGTTCACTACCTCGGGCAACCGAGATGGTAGCACTTCCATGTGCTAAGGGGGTCTTGTAAGGCACCTTGGTGTATGGGGGTGTTACAATGATCTTCCTTAATGTGAATCTTATGAATGTGATAGTGTACATGTGAGTTTGTAATGTGAATATGGCATAACTTGTGCGTGATTTGAATTTGGGAAGCCATGGTTGAGTCTCGTGCAAAATCGAGCTGTCACGGCTATGTCACGGGAGTGATATAGGAGGCAGAACCTGTGGCCACCCTTGTCACGGGCGTGACATACTTGTCACGGGCGTGACATGCATGTCTCGGGCGTGACATACATGTCAAAGTCGTGACGACTGCAGTTTTCCTGCACTGACCCATTTTTGTAAAATGGCCATATCTCCTTAGTTGCTTGCTTGTTTTGGGCGTGTAAACTACCGTGGGAATTTTAAGAGGATAAACTATGACCTCCAGTTGGAATTTCTTCATTTTATTGTTTAGAACTACACTTATCATCGTTTAAAGTTGACCCTTGTTTTAATTGGTTCCCAAACTTGTTGTTTTGAGATGAGATCTATGTTTCTTATTCATTATACTTCTTAAAATTGGTCTAATACTTATGTATCACGAATTGACTTGAATAATGAATCGAGTCTTGTTTATTGGATAATGAATCGAGTCTTGCTTATTGGATGTTTTGGACGCTCATTTCCCGGTTGCACCTTTATACTCGTTAGACTTGATGACGGGGCGATAAGGTACAACCTTAATGCTTGTGCATATGTTATTGGGGATATGACGTTGTTAGGAGGTAAACGCATATTGTTGATCGACCCGGCCGTCAAATGTTGTATCCTTGCGAGGTGGTGTCATTGCATGTAGCGTACTCGCTTGACCGTACTTGATCGTTCACCTCCGTTAGCCGTACTAGCAGAGTATGATATTATGTTTTTGAGACAACCTTTCTCGTTGGTCGTACTGCCGAGTTTAGGTATACTCCTTTCTTTTCGCCTTTGTCGTTGGTCGTACTGCCAAATTTGGGGTACTCGGCTTCTGTGTTTGACCGAGTCTTGGGTGTGTGCACGTCTAGCCACATGTCAAATCGGGTACACGTCTTGTCCCGAGAGTCTGGCCAGGTTTAGACTAGGACCGTATTATTATCGTAGTCCTAGTGAGAGGATTTGAGTCTAGAGTCGTCTGGTCTTGCATAGTGCAGATGCTAGTACGTGGCATTTACCGTGAGAGTGTGTTTGCTTATACTTGATTACATATTGGATTGTATACTTGGAATGATTGGATGCCTTTGATTGGTTTGTATGTTTAGTCCCTAACCTTCTCAAGCATATGTCGCTAATGGTGAGATGTAAGCCCTTAGTGTACATGTGGTTGCCAAGGGGAGTGTTCCCCGAGTTGGTATTGCATGATGATAACATGATTGACGATTCATATGCTTAGATAATGTTATCCTGATACGTATGTATTTATGTTGATGTGACATGACTGGGAGAACCCTGAGTTACTCCCCATCGACTGTGGCATTCATGTTTCATAAATGAAGAGGTTGCAAATTGGTTTTGCATGAGGTTGTGATAAGTGAGCTAGCAAGCGTTGTACTTATAACGATTCACCCTTAGCGTTATAGTTTGTAGTAGTTTCTAATATTCGATTTGTGTATCTATCAAGGGATCGGATCCCTTGCATTTATTTAAGTATCATTTGTATAAACGCTTTATTAATTAACCTTTGGTTTTATAATATAGTGACATTCACAGTTTTGCCTTTAAAGTTTTTAAAATATCGTGTTTTCCCCTGCAAATCTATGTGTTTACTTTATTACTAAATCGCGGGGTGTCACAATGGTATTTGAAAATTACAATGATTGGTGGTCGTAGATATGATGGTTCGTGGTTTCCAAGTGATAATATTGGAGATTTTGAAGGTGGATGGTGGTTAGCTTGGCGTCTTGGAGGTTACAGTGGCGTTTATAACAAATTTTCTATTTTCCTTTTTATTTACAAATTTAGAAAAACATGAGTATTTACTACTATTGGGAGGGAGGACTACACTAAGGGACTAAGTAGGAGAGAACTTTGAGAGAACTAACAAAGAAAAGTAAATAAGAGATAGAGAATAATTAATAACAAATGAAGAATTAGAAGAATAATGAGGAATGAAGAAATAAATTAGAAGAAACAAAGGATAGAGAAACAGCGACCGAACCAGGAAACAAAAAAAATGACATTTTTGGAAACAAGCATTAACATGTCAATTATTTTTTTACGATAAAATGTAAGTTTATTATAAAGCTTGAAACCATACAAATCGAGGTCATATTCGATGGGATTAACCTCATCTCACAATCAAGATGGGTCGGCCCAGATCAACAAACACTATGAATTTACTCTACACTGGACATTACAGCTCAAAGATGTATCAAAACAACAAGAGTATCTATCATCACTATCAATTTAACTTTTCATCAAAATTTAGATTTCCATCATGATTCATCCCATCTTCATCATTATCATCCCCTCATCTCCCATCATTAATTCCATTAACAATCAATTTCTGGATCACGGATCTATAGCGAGGTTTCAAAGGGAGTTTCACATTGTTGTGGATCCTAGGTTTTAAGTTTTCAATGATCATCTGAGCTAGAATATTTGGTCTCAGCAGTCTGAATTCAATCCTACTGATGTTCCTGTTCCTCCAAATCTGATACATGCACGCGTTGATAGCCTTGTTAATAACTCTTTTCTTCAGTTTTGACTCTCTCAACTTTGATCTCCATTGAACGAGCTCAAAGTGTGGGTTATTATGAGGAATTGAAACTCCAAGCCAATCAGCAATCAGCTGGAGAACCATCCCATTGTAGCTGCATTGAAAGAGAAGGTGTTCCTTTGTTTCAATGGCAGATCCACAGATACAACATGTGCTATCTTCACTTATGCCCAAATTAGTTAATTTTGCATTGGTGTTCATATTATTATGATGATAGATCCAGCTAGGAATCTATGCTTTGGCATGGTCCATTTATTCAAACTAGGCACTTTATCCCCTTTATTTCTGATTAGCTCATATTGTGTTGATGATAATATGTGGTAAAGACTTCCTTCACCTGACAAATCTTTCTCCTGTACCAGCAAGATGTACTAGGAGGGGATTAAGATAGACAGTACTTCTCTTTGATATAGATGTTATTGACCCATCGAACCCATAAATGGTCAGGTTTACAAGCAATCCACCACACTAATTTTCCCACCGCGGCCTTGTTCCAAAGAATATCATCTCTAAAGCCAAGTCCTCCTTCCTGTTTGGATCTACAAACGTTTTCCCATGACACTAGAGGTACTCTTTGATAGACCACTCCCCCCATCCCATAGGAAGTACCTACAGATGGATTCAATTCTAGAAATAACCCGATTAGGTAAGATGAACATAGTAGCCCAATAATTATAAAGGATTTTGAGAACAAATTTGATGAGAACCAGTCTCTTTGCATAAGAGACTTTTTTTGTCCCTAGTCCTTTTATTCTCTTAACCATCTTATCAATGAGAGGTTTGCAATCCTGTGCATTCAGTCTAGTCGTTTTGATTTGTAGTCCAAGATACTTGAATGGTATGCTGCCTTCCACCAAACCTAACACCTGGATGATTTCCTTTTGCAATACCGCATTCACTCCATTGAAATAAGCATTGGATTTACCGTTGCTGATATTAAGTCTAGAAGTTTTGGAAAGGGTAAAAAAGGTTCTGAGAAGATCATGATAAAGTGTCTATCCCCTTTACAGAACAGTAGTAGCTCATCCGCAAACATCAATTGGGTCAATTTCAAAGGCTTACAAAGAGGGTGAAACCTAAGCTCATCACTTTCAGTGGTATAAGCCAATAGTGTGGTTACATACTCCATGTAGATAGTAAATATTAGAGGTGAAAAAGGATCTCCCTGCCCCAACCCCCTTTGCCCGTTAAAAAATCCAAAAATGTATCCATTTAGATCGAGAGAATAGCTAGCAGAGGAGACACATTGTATTATCCAGCCTCTAAATTGATTTGGGAAATCTAAAGCCTTAAGCATTTGATTTAGAAAATCTCATTCAATAGTATCATATGCCTTTTGAAAATCCATTTTGAATAGACATCTTGGAGAGACGGAGGCTTTTCCATTCATTTTAAAAATGTCTTGACAGATAAAGGATATTCTCCATTATGCTCCTCCCCTGAATGAAGTCTCCTTGGTTAAGGGAGATCAATTATAGTAAAAAAGCTGCCAATCTCCTGCATAACACTTTGGATATGCATTTTTATAGAACATTGCAACAAGCAATAGGTCTATATTGTAGTACAGAGGTAGGTATGTCAAGTTTGGGAATTAAGGTAATAAGCGTGGCATTCAACTGTTTAAGTAAACATCTAGAATCAAAGAAGTCCTTAACAACATTGGTTACCTCCCCTTCAACAGTATCCTAGGTGTCTTTGTAAAACTTGCTAGAGTACCCGCCTGGCCCAGGGGCCTTATCATTAGGGATATTTAATAAAATATCACTTACCTCCTCATTGTTGACATGACTTAGAAGAGTTTGCCAGTGATTATCATTAAAAATATTCCCTCTTTTAACAATATTACTCATTACTTTGGAGATGGGGCTTCTAGAATCAGGGAGCATCTTATAATAATCCGTAAAAGCAGTTTGAATCCCCTCTATGTCAGAATGCATTGTTCCTTTGTGGTTCTTGATCTGGTAATAAAGTTCTAAATCCTTCTAGATGTAATTACACCATGAAAATGGGATGAGTTAAAATCCCTACTAGTCATCTAGTGTGCTTTTGCTTCCTATTTCAAAAACTCAATATTTTCCTTCTAAAAGGGAGCACCAAATTATGATTAGAAGAAATTTCTTGATTAATAAGGTCGACATTGCCAAGGTGATTAACCAATTGATGTTGAATATGATGAAGCTTGGTAAGAGCTATATCAGCATTATGCACCACATCTGGGAAGTGATTCTCGTTGATATCTTTGAGCTTTGGTTTCAGCATCTTCAATTATTTACCTCGTTGATCTCTGAAAGCGTTTGGCATCACTCTATATATTGAAGTACTTGAAGGGTCTCTTGTTGGTCTGTCTATTATTACAAACTCGTTC
The DNA here is from genome assembly GCA_022085475.1 of Heliosperma pusillum. Lineage (NCBI taxonomy): Eukaryota > Viridiplantae > Streptophyta > Magnoliopsida > Caryophyllales > Caryophyllaceae > Heliosperma > Heliosperma pusillum. The sequence continues at coordinate 18,724 of JAIUZE010074972.1, forward strand.
CACACATGGTGTGTGATGAAACTGACCTTCAGTAAGAAAGTTAGCAATATAATTAGGGAACTGATCCACCAAAAAATCATTGACCAAGAACCTATCCAATCTGCTATATACCCTATTGTGAGGGGGTTGTTTGTTGTTCCATCTAAACAAAGCACTTGTAGATTGGATATCGATTAAGTCACAATAATCTAGGAAATCGCGGAAAGACTCTACTGCAATACTGTTCACAGTTCTTCTTAGCCTCTCATTTTGAGTTAGAACACTATTGAAATAACCTCCCAAAGCTCAAGGGCCTTTAATCTGAGCAGAGATTACTTTGATACTAGTCCATAGGGAAGCCCTCTCAACAATACTATTAAAGGCATAAATAATCGTATGAAAGAGCTGCTTTGTGTGTTCTTATCAGTTACCTGCATGTGAATGAATTGATCATTGTATTCCAGAAAGTTGATATCACACAAATGAGGTTTCCAAAGAACCCAAACTCTTCCTCCATGATGATAGGCAGTGTTTGTTGTAACAAACCAATCACTAAAAATTGTATTTAAGGCTGTGTGAAGATTCTTAGATTTTATTTTAATTTCTAATCGGCCAAGCAGACCCCCATTATTATCATGAAGAAAACTAATTACAAATTTCTGCTTTTCTCCCATGTTCACCACCTAACATTCCAGAATCCAATGTACATCATGGCATAGGATCTAGGGTATCACTCCTAATTATGCTTATTCCATTTTTGGGAGAGCTAGAGCCATTTAACACCTCCATATAGATTTGACAAGTGATAATTATTCTACTAGTACGTCATATTCCTTGTTGGTAGCCTTCACTCTCCTTATTGGAGAGGTAATCTTATCTGTGTGATTCCGCTGTGTTATTTCAGGTGTATTTTGACCCACATCCTCACCTGTTATTGCCTCTATTTGTGCAGGTTGAACACAAGGTCTTTCAGATATAGCTGCAGGAATAAAGGAGGTTTTTTGTTGAACAGGTCAGATTCATTCGTCAAAGGTTCGGGCTGGTTGTTTTGGTTATTCCTTCTACAATTCTCTTATTCATGCCCTATTTGTTTATAGTTGTCACAAATACTAGGTTTCCAATCATATTCAATGACAATCTTAGTCTTTTGCTATTTTTCATCTAAGAACTTGATGGTTTTAGGGAAATTTTGACCTATCTGCAGTTCCACTATAACCCTTGCATATCCTAATCTTGTTTTCATTTGTGTAGGTTCATCACTTTTGATATAATTTCAACCAGATTAGCAATCTTATGAAGAATCTTACCCCAAAATTTTAATGGCAGTTGATGCATCTGAATCCAGGCAGGTACACATTTAACATCTTCCTTTTTCTAAATCTACCTTAGGCCCCCAAGGTTTAATAAACACTGGCTTATTATCAAATAAAAAGTGCCCACTCCCTAGGACTGCTTGTTGCATTTCCATAGATTGAAATCTAGCCAAAAAGACCTCTTTAGGTAGGAATGATATTTTGTCAACATTGTACTTACTCCATATCCTTTTCAGGAATCCTTTAAGAATTTGCCAAGGAAGGTTAGCGCCCAACAATGAAGCCATACACAGCCCGTTGGCAATATTCAAGTTCTCCTTGGACATCCTCGTCTATTATTTGAAGTGGTGGATGATCAGGATCCTCATCAACCATTTGTATTATCTTTTTTCCATGTCTCTAGTACCACACCCCATCATTGTCATTTTCGTCCTCAGTCCCATAGGCATCTTCTACTTCTTCCACGAAATCCTCATCCAAAGTGAAGTGATGGAACCATTAATCTCATTAATAGTCCTTATTTTTTTGTCCTTCATCGACATTAAAGCCTGTCATACGTTTCTGTTTCAGAGATTGTATTGTAATAGAATTTCTAGATTTTTTGTTTAGACTATGATGCTTCGTAAGATTCAATTGTTTACATTCCTTAGCCATTGATGCATAAAAATCAAAGCAAACACTAGAGAGGACGATTTTCTCTTTCTATCTCTAGGTCATTTTTTCCTTCCACTCGTGTGGCTATTGCCCGAGCTTAGTATAAGTTCCAGTTAAACACTATATTGGATTAGTATGAGATGCGTTGACATAAATAGGATTAATCCCATGAAATAACCCTATTCATTATCCTAACTCCATAATCAAGCTTTTCAAACATTTTGTTTTTTTTCCCTTTTTTCTTGTTAATGATTTCATTTTGTTTATATTCATCAAATATTTTTTCTAAGTATAAGACAAGATTTTTTTTTTTATGAAATGTAAGCTATATTAATAAGATCGAAACCAATCCAATCTCGGCACTAGAAATACTAGTACCAATATATAATAAAAGCTCGTGCGACTAGGCCCAAATCAAACTAAACATTAATTAGACCACAACAAAATCACACACATGAAATTAAGGAAGAGAAATCACTCTCTTTCCTCTATGCGATTCATCGTCATCTTCCTCAGCTCCCCAACTCTTCGTTTGATCTTCAATCGGTGTCGAATTTTGGTAAATAAACAGGGTCAAGCAATCAGTAAGGTTAGTTCAAGGATTGAATCTTATACTCTTTTCCCCTTGGAATATCTTAGCCACTTTTTCAGGCCTAAGGATATGATGCTCATATTTGCAGGTATTCTGTTGTCTCGAAATATGGTAGAGGCAAGCGTTCTAAGTAGCATCAATCAGATGTTTAACCATTTTGGGGCCTATTCTCTTCACTCTCCATTGAAGGGTATTTTGATGCGGCAACCTTATCCCTAGCCAAGGAGAAGACTGACTAAGTATCTTTCTGATATACCCACACTCAAAGAACAGGTGATCTAGGCATTCTTTATCTATCTCATAAATAATACAGGTTTCCTCATCGTAGTTCCCCAATTTGTTAAGCTTTTCCTTCGTGTTAAGACCCTTGTGAAAATACATCCAGGTTATAATGCTGTGTTTAGGAATAGTGTATTTGTTCCAAATTAAATTAACCCATCTGACTTTTTCCCCTTTGTGATGCAGCCATTCATACCCCTTGACAATGGTATACTCATGACCAATCTGATTTGTCCAAACCTGTTGTTCATATACAGTGGTAAGTAGGGTACTAGTTCGACAAATCTTCCTCCAGTATTAACTGGTATCAGCAGGAGGGTTATAGTCTTGTCAGTCTGTCCCTCTTAGGTAAATATGGTTGATCCACCTGACCCAAAGATGATCAGGTTTGGATGTGACCCACCATACCAGCTTCACAGTAGCAGCTTTATTCTACATTTTGTCATTTTTAAGTCCCAAACCCCCTTCATTCTTTGGTTTGCAAATTTTCTCCTATGCTACCATTGAAGATCTGAGATATTCAACTCCAACATCCCATAGAAAGTTTCTGCACATTGCTTCTGTTCTCATCATCAACCCAAAAGGGAGGATGAACATTTGAGTATGATAATTTTAAAGGGTTTTAAGTGCAGATTTATTAAGCACTAGCCCTCATGCATATGATAGCATTCTTACTCCCAGTCCTCTGATCTTAGCCACAACTTTGTCAATCAGAGGTTTACAATCTTATGCATTTAGTCTAAGTGGTTTTTACGGGGACCATTAGGTATTTAACAAGCTCTCTTCTACACAACCAGAGACTTGAATAATATCATTCTTAAGGGCCTCCTTAACCCCATTGAAATATACATTCGACTTCCCTATACTCATCTTAAGGCCAGAGGTCTTAGAAAAAGTGGAGAATTTCCTAAGCAGAATCATGATTGATTTCACTTCTCCCTTGCAAAACCTTAGCAGATCATATACAAACATTAAGTGAGTGAGTTGCATCTTCTTGCAGACTGGGTGAAATTTGAACTCAGTCTCATTAGTGGAGTATTCCAGCAAGCTGGAAAGATACTCAATACAGATAGTGAATAACAGAGGGGAGAGAGGATCACCTCGTCTTAATCCCCTCTAACCTTGAAATAACCCAAATGTTTCACCATTCAAATTCAAAGAATAACTAGATGTTGAAACACATTGCATAATCAGATGTCTAAATTGATAAGGAAATTGCATAGCTTTGAGCATCTGATCAAGGAATTCCCCTTCAATTGTGTCATAAGTTTTCTGCAAATCAATTTTAAATAAGCACCTAGGAGCGGCAGCATTTTCCCACAGAGTCTCATAAGATCTTGACAAATAAGAATATTTTCCATAATGATTTTATCTTGGATAAATCCCCCTTGAGTATGAGAGATGAGATCAGGCAAGATTCTGGTCATCTATTACATAGCAATTTGGAAATGAACTTGTAAATTACATTACAGCAAGCTATGGGTATGTATTGTAACAAAGCGTCATGTCTCTCTACTTTAGGAATCTAAGTAATAACTGTTGCATTTAGGTGCTTAAGTAAAGAACCTGAATTAAAAAAATCCATGACGGCATAAATGACATCTATTCCAACAATGTCCCAGGAATTTGTGAAAAATTTGCTAGAGTACCCATCAGGTCCTTGTGCCTTGTCATCAAGGATGTGAAACATGACACTTTAAATTTCTTCCCTTGTGACAGGTTCCATTAGTTGTTGAATATGTTCCTCCGAGCACGTTTTACCTCTAGTGGCAATGCTTGTTTTAACCTTAAGGGTCTGTTCCTTTAAGCCTATGAGCTTATGATAATAACTGAGGAATCAAGTCTTGAATTGATCTCATCTTCATCACTAAAGAGTTTTTCTGTGTGATCTTTAATTTGAATAATGAAGTTTTTGTTCCTCCTAGCTTTAATAACACCATGAAAGTAGGAGGAATTGAAGTCCCCTTACATGATCCAATGCGCTTTTGCTTTCGGTTTAAGAAATTGCATTCTAGCATTTTCAAGATATTTGGATTCTTGGCTGTAGTCATATTCCTGTTTAATCATGTCCTCATAACTTGGATCTCCCACAATCTGGTTTTGAATATGATGAAATCTAGTCAATTCTAGGTGTGCTTTATTTTCAACATCAGAAAGACAAGCAGTGTTGATTTTCTTAAGTTCAGTTTTAAGAAGCTTCAGTTTCTTGACAATCCTGAAACATGTTAGTCCCCTCAATGTATTGTGACCATACGTTGCTCACACAACTGTGGAAGGTAGGAGCTGAGCTCCACATATTATAGTATTTAAATGGTCTATTTTTTTTTCCCAGTATTGGTAGTAACACTTACTAAGAAAGGAGTATGATAAAACAATCCTTCAGGTAGAAAGTTGGCAAAGTAGTTGGCAAAGTTTATCATCCAATCCTGATTGCCCAAAAATCTGTCTAACGTGCTATAAACTCTTGTCTCTAAAGGCTGTTTGTTGTTCCAAGTATAGTAGGCCCCTACAGCATGAATATCAATCGTACCACAGTCATCTAAGCAATCTTGAAAAGAGCCAGCGGCCCCAGTGGAATTGAATTCACCCCCTATGGACCAAGGACCGTGCACATACCTTGCAATTCTTGTAAGAATAGTCCACAAAGGGTCTCTATCACTGGCTCTATTCTAAGCATCGATAATGGTATGATAAAATCTAGCCTGGCTAGCCTTGTCAAAAACCTCCATATGTATATGCTAAGCATCTGTTTCAACAACATGAATATCACACAAGTGGGGATTTCAGAGGATCCCAAATCCTCGCTCTATTATGATATGCATCCCCTATCTAATAAAAGAATAAGTACATCTAAAATTTGTTTTAACTCAAAAATCACCCATACTCTAATAAGGAAACAAATTTATGTATGTCTTACAATTTTTCGATTTTAAGAAGTAAAAAAATAAGAATTGGAGTTCCAACAATGAGTAATCTTAAAGGGTTACACTAATTTTATAATTTAAATAAATTAATAAATTAAATAATATATGTGGTCATGGTACCCTAAAATTTTTAATTCCGAAATTGAGACACTATATAATCAAGATATATACTAAAAATAAGAAAAAAAATATCATAATAAATAAATTTATTAGGGTCACAAATTCTAAAGATATGAAGCGAAGTTTTACAAAAAGGATAAACATAAAACAAATTCATAAGTATTTTATTTAAATAATATTTTGAACCAGGTGCTCTAAGAATTTAATTCGAAGAATTAGGCAACTATGTGAATTAAAATTTCTCAACTTTATCTTTTTTTTCTATCATTGCATTGCATTATAGACTACTAATAACATGTTTGAATGTTCAACATAACAATGTAACAATACTAATAGTAAATTTTATAGTTAAATTTCATGGAGTTTAAACCATTAGTATAACTATTAAATTCTGTAATATCCATATCTAAAAATACCGCGCATTCGCGCGGGATCAGTACTAGTTATTAGTAACCACACTCGAGTTCTAAAAATATTGTTTTAAGGCTTTATTCACATTATTAGATTTAATCTTTGTCTCTAGGAGACCAAACAAACCTACATTATTCGATAGCAAAAATTTATATATAGTTCTTTGTTTCCTTTCCCTATTCATCCCGCTAATATTCCAAAATACTATGTTTGTGGATCAGAATGTTTGAAGTCATTACCAGATACACCAATTCCTCTTTTAAGAGAGCAAGACCCACTAAGTACTTCCATATAAGTTGGAGATGTATGAAGGTTCCTGCTTACATTTGTTACTTCCTGCTTTGATATCTTAACCAGTCTTATAGGGCATGGTGACTGAGCCTGTACCCCGCCTATCAAGGTTGGGTTCAGGGGTCTTCTCAAGTACCTTAGTTACCAATTGGATATCGCCCTTTTCAGCCAGAGTTGGTTGCTACTGCAAGGTTTGACCCTGAACTGGTCTCCAAACTTTGTTATTGTTATTCCCCTTGAGACCACGTTTAGGTATTCTATAATTAGCTTTATAATGTTCAATCTGCTTACAGTTTGCGCATGTGATAGGTTTCCATTCATACTCTGGTTTTATTTTATTTTATTTTTTGTTTATTTTTTAATTTTTTTTTTAATCATTAGCTTATAATTACTTTGTTAATTTTTAAAAGTTTATTTTAAAAATAAGAAAAATTAATCGTTAAGAAATAAAAAATGTCATTGTTTTTATTTTTTAAAATTTCAGTTTTTTTGAAATTTTTCTTAGCTTAATCTTAAGAAAGAATCCTATGAAATATTAGGAAATCGTTTGTTTAGGAAATGGACATTTTCCTAGAAGAAAAATAGGCAAAAAACATTACCTATCTATAATTATGCAACTTTTTATAATAATAAAGAGATTTCATATAGTATGCTTTTGATTCGATAAAAAGAAAATTTCTTGAATTAATATTTCGTAAGAGATTTTGGAAATGTAAAAAAAATAAGAGATGAATACTCTATAAAAAATGAAAAAAAAAAACACAATGATTACCAATTGTTTTTTTGTAAAATAAACAAACTAATTACTGACTACATAATAAAATATGCTATAATAATTAACAAATCAAATTTTTAAAAGAAATAAATATATTCCTAATGGTTAAGAAATAAAAATTTCCTTAAATAGTGAGAAACTAACTACACATGTAAAATTTATAAACTAACCTTAACCTAACCAATTCAAGTTAAAGGACAATTGACACGTGTCTTATTCTAAGTGGTTGTGTAAAAAAAATCCGTACATTATAACGTTATTTAATCCAATTACTACTAACTACGACTATTTGTGTTAATTTTTGTATTTTCAAGAACTCATGTTGTTTTATGCTTTAGAAAATGATAAAATACCTATCGAACTATTATTATTGTATTTGATAAAACTTTTTTTTGAGCTAAACTTCTATTTTCGGTCACATAGTCTAAACCAAAATGTATGTTGAGAAAAGTCTTAATTTAATTGTGAAATTAATAGTCAATTATACTTTCAACCTTAAGAAAATTAAGTTGAAATTATCACTAACAAAATTCTGAAACTCTTTTATTTTACTTTGATATCAATCTCGTCAAAGGTTTAATTTTCGCACCCTTTTTTTTAAAACCCTAGAATAGTTACCACAAAAAGAGAGTGTTGCATGCGAAATCCCCAACCCTTTGAGTTCAATGTGTACTCGAGGTGTTAGGTTAGCTTATTGTTCATGGTTTTTCAAGCCGTTCATAAAGTTTTACTCACAAGATGATAGTATATGATGGATTAGATAATGGATATAGACATTTGCATAACCATTGTAAAAGCCGTCTTCCTTCATTTTTTTTCCTCTTCAATGTGTGCGCTCTAATTTTTCAACACCACCTCACGTTTGTGGTACATAATAGTGTCTGCCTTACGCCCTTTCGTAAAATTAAATATTAAATTGCGTCTACCTATATAAATAAAAGTTATAAAAAACTGAAATGTTAAAGATTTATTGATAAGCAGTCCGTACAAAAGTAAACTTTTATAAAAAAATTTTAAACTTTTATAAGAATATAGGAAAAGTCTAAAAGTTTACTTGCATTCGAAATATAGACCCAAAAGTGCAAACGCTATTTGTAGATAAATAAAAAGAGCAACAAGTAAACGTGAAGATAGAATTGAGATGTCACCATCTAGTAAAAGTAATAAGTCTTCGCCGAGTTGCTTTAAAGTTGATGGTGATCTCCGAGTTATCTTTCAACTTCTTTTCATATAGCCTTATAAAATATAAAGAGCATTTATCTAATGGCCTATAGATAGGGTCAAAGGGTGTAACTCGTTAGCAACCACAATAATGCTATGGTGCTATATAGCAATATCAATAGAGTCAAAAGGTGATATTCCTTATTTATAACCATAATAATGCTATATGGTGCTATAAATCAACAGTCACAGTTAGGGGTGGCAATCGGGTCAGTCGGGTCGGGTTTGGGTCGGGTCATATCGGGTTCGGGTCATATCGGGTCAGACAACCCTTTCGGGTCGGGTTGGGTTCGGGTCATTATCGGGTCGGGTCATTTTCGGGTCAAATGATACATCGGGTCGGGTCGAGTTTGGGTCGGGTCGTAATCGGGTCCGGTTATTTTTTCACAATATTTCAATATTTTTCCATTAAATCGAGTTTTAAATTATTATTTGGTTTAATTAATTCATTATTAAGTCAAACATATCAATTTAAACAACAAATCACTTTCATTTTGATCATTATTAAGGTTAATAGTTGTCAGGGCGTCAATTTAATCGGGTCAATATCGGGTCGGGTCAATGTCGGGTCGGGTCTGGGTCGGGTCCGGGTCACTGATTTTCGGGTCGTCAACGGGTTACGGGTCGTCATCGGGTCGGGTCGGGTCGGTTTCGGGTTGCAGTATTCTCGGGTCGGGTCGGTTTTGCTCGGGTTTCGGGTCGGGTCAGACTTGCCAGCTCTAGTCACAGTGCACTAGTCAATCATTATTGAAATAAGGGGTTGACAACGAAGAGAGGTAAGTTCAAGTACACCATGATTTCAGTTAGTGGATTAGATCCTCCTTTACCATGGTTGAGAATATAGATTATGGGATGATAAATTGTAGGTTGGAATCTCTATCTTTTATTTTATTGTTACGGTACTATACCTTTTCTTGCACCAAAAGTGTTGGAACTGGGCCCCCGACTTAATTATTTTGTAACCTTAATTACTACTGGATTAACCCTAAATCTACATTGTTACACAAATCGCTCACCAACTCTAACCAACGTCATTGTCTTATATTCAACTCCTTTTGGATGAATATATATCTCAAACTCTTGTCGCCGGTGTAGATACAACAATGAACTCCAATAAGATAATGCCTCCAAACCTTCAAGGCATGAACAACGGCGGCAAGCTCAAGGTCATGGGTAGGATAGTTCACCTCATGAACCCTCAATTGTCGGGAAGCATAGGCAACGAGATTCCTATTTTGCATAAGAACACACCCTAAGCCAAGTTGGAAGCATCACGAAACACATCGAAGTCAACACCATCTTCGGGTAAGGTCAACACGGGAGCGGTAGTCAACCTTTTCTTCAACTCTTGGAAAGCGGCTTCACAAGTTTCATTCCATACAAATTTGGTCTCCTTCTTTAATAATTAAGTCATCGGTCTAGCTAGCTTGGAAAAATCTTGCACAAAGCAACGATAGTAACCGGGTAAACCAAGGAAACTTCAAACTTCTCCAACATCGGTAGGACTTTTCCATTCAACCACGACCTCAATGTTCGATGGATCCACGATAACATCCTCTTTAGAAATGACATGCTCAAGAAAAGACACTTTGGGCAAAAAAAGTTCGCATTTAGAGAACCTAGCGAACCACTTTTGATGTCGAAGAATCTCCAAAATAGTACGAAGATGATCGGCATGCTCTTCTCGGACTTGGAAAAGATGAGGATATCGTCAATAAACACCACAACACACTTATCAAGAAACTCACTAAAGGTATGGTTCATTTAATCCATGAAGATAGCGGGAGCATTCGTCAAACCAAATGGCATCACCTTGAACTCCGAATGATCATATCTTGTACTAAAGCCGGTCTTAGGAATATCGGACTTACGAACAGGGATTTGTTGATAACCGGATCTGAAGTCGATCTTGGAAAACGTAGAAGCACCTTTGAGTTGATCAAACAAGTCTTCAATTCTTTGCAATGGATACTTGTTTTTTTATTTTAACTCGGTTAAGCTCTCAGTAATCAATGCAAAATCTCATGGAACCATCTTTGTTCTTCACGAAAGCACGGAAGCGCCCCAAGGCCAGGCACTCGGACGAATAAAACCTTTCTCAATCATTTCATCAAGTTGCTTTCTCAACTCCTTCAACTCGGTCAGAGCCATATGGTAGGGAGCTTTAGCAATAAGACTAGTTCCGGAAACAAGGTCGATAGAGAACATAACGTCACGCTCGGGAGGAATCATGGGCAACTCTTCGGAGAAGACATCGGCAAAGTCACGAACAACGTGCACTTCTTTAAGCTTAGGCAACAAAGAAGGTTAGCGTGAAAGATTGTCTTTGCGATGGAAATAGGGATATCGAGATATAGAAGAAAACATGAAATAATTTATCCGGATGGCAAGAATATAGAGGTATCCTCAGTTGGAGTAGACTCAAGGGAAAGCTTATCTACAAATGTAGACTATAGAAAAAAAAATGGAAGCGCCGGTATGAAAAAGGATAAGGCAAGGTCGATCAAGAATGGAAAACATGCATATTGGTAATGATCTCAGGATGAGCGGCGGCTTCGGCTCGATTTAAGACACAAATAGAACCGTTAGGCTTTGCATTAGGTAGATTCCTATCGGAGCACTCATTGTAGGGATGACCGGGTTTCTTGTAAAATAAATAAATCAAAGGCCTATTGTAGCATCCAACTCCGGGGTTAAGTGGTATCCTAAAATTGTTGAATTGCCCCCCTTGGGCTTGAACATTACCTTGAGCATTGGCTTTATGTAACACCCCCATAATCCTTTATATTTAAAAATAGAGTTTTTATGTAAAGTTCAGAACATGGATATGTCACAAATGAACCAAATGTAGTAATATTTAAATCATGAAATTTAATGGGTAAATGTCTACGTAAATTAAAAGCCAAAGAGTAAAATCCGATTACAACGAAATCCAAATATTTAAGTTTTGCGGAAGCGAATAAGTTCGATGATGCAAAATAAAGATAATTGTCTAAACATTTGTTTCCAATAAAAACAATAAAGCGCGCTCTCCCGTGTTTCCCCACGTTCTAGTTCCTTGGAGTACCTGTCACACTATCTGCTCCCACAATAGTGGTCATAGCAGGTCCAGATGAGGGCAAAACAAAAAGGGGTCCACAATTATGTTGAGTAAGGTAAACAATCCAATAACGAAAATAAAGAATTTTAACTGATAATTTAAACGTTATAAAAAGATACGATATAATTGAGAAGTTCCAAAGATATATAAGAAAATCCGAATTCAAAAATAACATGGCTTTAAATTTCTCATAACACTTTCCTTTCGAAGAAAACATATCTTTCGTTCAATTTGTAAGTAATGGATAGAGGCCGTATGGAGAGGATCCCCTCAACCTAGTCCGGATAAGACGGGGTTCTCCAAACCATGTACTAAACTGTCCTAAAATTCCGAGTGTGCATACCCCTCAATGGGCCAACCCCAAAGAGGAAGACTAGAGGACGGGGTTTCGATCTGCTAACCCTCACCAAAAAGCTCTGTATAGGAGGTTCCTTAAAATTTGGGAACAACCTACCCCTCTACCAAAACCGTTCAAACCAACATCAAAACCTTTCCAGAAATCGCTTTCATTTTATTGAATTCCAATATTTAATCACAACCTTTCAAAGGTAAAAATGTTTTTGGTTTTAGAAACTTAAATCCTTTCATTTGTCCAAACACAATTTCTCTTTTCAACAAGTCAACAAAATCATAATGCCTAAACATTCATTTCAAGGACAACACTTTAAGAAATCAAAACAACCATTTCATCATTATAAACGTACCAACATTCAAATCGTATTCGATAGTATAAAGATAATGTATGGACAACGTTCCCTTACTTTATAATTATGTTGATGAGCGGTTACTAAAAGACTTCTTCTACGAATCCCGAGTCTACAATTTATAATGAAAATATCGATTACTAACGTACCCAAGTTGGTTCTTAACTATCGTGTTTTACACTACTTGAATTATACGGTTTCTATTATGTTAAGTTTCGTTAACTAACTCATTCCACTCTATAATCTATAATATGATTTAAGCATAAGACCAGAATGTATATGAATGATTTAATAATTTTTTTATTGTTTGGTTTAGTTAATAAGCATGCATGCAATGAGATTAAGCAAGTTATATTAATCTAAATACCCTTCACGATTTTTCAGTCGGAAACAGAAACTTTAAACTGCCATATCTCTCTCGTTACTCATCATTTTAATAAGTGGTCGGTGATGTTGAATTCCTTGAGATGTCCTCTAACATTAATATTCAGTGGGTCAAAGCCTAAAAAGTTCTCTAAGTTGTACTAATTTACAGTTTAACAAAACATGTCCAAAAACGAATCTTAATATGTTATTAGGTAGGAAATGCTTTTAACAAATCGTAATGCCAAGATTCGAAAGTCCAAAGTGCTCTAATTTCCTAGTAATTTAAAATTTTAAAAGGTGGGATGTTAAAAATGTTATTACGTATAGTTTCAAAAGCCTTTTATGAAGATGAAAAGTTTTCACTAGTAAAACTATTACACTCGTTAATCTCGTTTTTTTTCCAGATTATAGAACGAACTTGTACAAATCATAATAAACTGAAAACATTATATTTTAAGGCGTGGTCAGTTTATGTAGATTCCTTTACGAGTCTACTAACTTTAAGTCCGCGTAGGATGAAGTCTAAAATTGAGTTTAAGATACCCAAAAGCATGTTTTTCTAGAATGTGTCGGATTTCGAGTCAACAAAAGTAACAATGCATAAATCCATCTTAGCATAATGAAATGAGTTGTTTCCAGAGCCTTATATGCTCTATATTCATTGAAGTTTATTGTGGTAAAAGGGCTTGTCTTCATTCATCCTTTAAGTTACTTTTTAAGACTCAAACATTGGGACATGCAGATTCGGTTTGTCCAGAATCACGTTTTAGTGTATGATTTTTCATTTATAAACGACACATGAGAATCTGACATACTTTTTTATACACGTTATAGACATTCAGGTGCACTACATATATTTTTTTCATACTAAAATAATAAATTTAAGTTTGATTTATCTTTTGTTCATTATCAACCTCCGAATTTGACACTTTGATGATTGTTACGTGCATAGGTTCATGCATGTTTGAATGGAGACTCTTATAGTTAGTTTTAGGATTTTTTTTACTCATGATTAAGTGGTGAATGAGAATAAAATCAGAAAAGTGTAGTGTTTTAGTCCTTACAAGGTGAAGAACTTGGTGTTTAGGCAAGATCCTCCTGCTAGCTTTCTTCTTCTTCTTCTTCTTCTTCTTGTTCTTCTTCTCTCTTGGTTTCTTCCTCTCTCTTGCTCTCTCTCTCTCTATTTTGTTTTTGTTGTTGTTTTGTTTTGAATGAAATATGATGGGATTGAGTTATGAGTAAATAGGAGTGGTTATGGGAAAGATAAAAAGAAGAGTGTTAGAAAGAGGGGGAGTAGGGGGCGGCACACACATGGGGAAGAGGGGTGTTTATTTTTTTCATTGGGCAATTTATCTAGGCATACTATAGGGTTGTCCAAGTAGTTATTATGGCTCCTAGGATTTCGTGCAGGTGGTGTTGGGCCGGGTTTTCGCGCGACAGAAAACGATGCGCGAGACGGTGTTTTATGTAACTTGGAAATGCAATACGATTTTACCAATTATCGACACAAGAATTATATATGTTCTTTTCTCATTCTATCATGGTTGAATTTATTTAAGGATTGTATTTTATTATTATTTATTCTTAATGTTTAACGATAATATTTGTTATTAAATTAAGCGACTCAAGGTCGTGGTAATTGTATTGTTACCAAATTTTCCATTTTATCTCTTATTGATTTTAGCTTCGTAAAATACTTTATTATTTTTATTTTTAAATTTCCTTTTTGTTTTATTGATGGATTTTACGGGTATTACAATCTACCCTCCTTAAGACAAACTTCGTCTTTGAAGTTTAAAACTACCCTCAACAATCTCATCTAACTCTATTATCAACAACAATTAGTGAACCAACATTCCTAGCTATGCAAGGACAAAATGCAAGTATTACACATTAGGGGACGCTTCTCCTCTAAGAATGAACCTTCTCTAGTTCGCATAAGCGGATGAAGGTGATGGAACAAAGGGCCTCTTGCCAGGAAAGGTAGGCGAGTAACAAAGTAAGGGGTCTTAGCCTTGGCTTCATCCTTGATGGCCTTCAAAGAACTCTCGGCTCAAATAACATCATCATAAAGCTCCACAAAGGTTACAGAGCTTCTCCTAACCTTGATCTCCAAGACGGCACTTAGCTTGTTTCTATAAAAGAAAACACGATCTCTTTCCTCCTCCACAAGCTTAGGAGCAAAGTGAGCAAGCATGTTGAACTTGGTAGTGAAGTCTTGAACGGACATTTCTATTTTCTTGAGTTCCATGAACTTCTTCAAGCATTGGTGCTTAAGCTCCTTCGGATAGAATCGGTCCCCCACAAGAGCTTTGAAACGATCCCACCCAAATTTAGCTTCTTGAGGGGCAATGGGGCTTGTCATAGACCACCATCTATCGGATTCCTTCACAAGAAATTGAGCGGAAATCCTTACGTTGTCACCTTTTTGAACTTGGTAAAGAGAAGAATTCTTCTCCATGTCACGAGAACCATTCGGATATCTCGGTTGGATCCACTTCTTACCCATAAGTCTTGGACTTACTCCTAGCGATTTTGCTTGCAATCCAAGCGTAACTCCCATGGTGATTATTTCCTTCTTGAGGAATGACACTGTTTTTTTGTTGATTGCGAATCATTTGCGTGGGGGGTTCCAAGATAGCATTCTCAACTAGACATGGTCTCACCATCTTCTCAAAACAAATTGCAAACAAAGTTAGTACTTAATAAATATCACATGCAAGAACAATACCAACTTAGGTCCTTAATTTTTACCCATCTCTCATTCATTATTTAAGGTCAAGTTAAACTTAATTTTGGGGTACACGTCTGTGCCTCGAGAGCGTTATAGCTCTGATACCAACTGTGATATATACCCCCCGATAGCAGAAAATAAACATACATAAAATAAGCGGAAAATAGATAAGTTTTTAAACTTTTATTACAAATCACGCGGAGTATCAAACATGAGTACAAGTAAGTGTAAAAGTACTACTAAGCGCATAGGTAAACGTCGAAGTGTCAATGCACGCTAGCTTCATTCATTAAACACAAATGCCACAGTCAGTGGAGAGTAACTCGGGGTTCTCTCAGTTATATCACATGAAAGGAAATGTACTTAGAGCATATAAACATACATTAAAATACATATACAAGAATCATGCCAATTCTAACTATAACATTACATATTAACAAAATAAGCATGTGAAAATTATCAACGATATAACCATCACATTTTCAAAACAAGGGAAGACGTGCCTTGGAAACTGTATAGCTACTAGTGGCTTACATCTCAAGGCTAGTGACCATAAAATCGAAGAGGCTTGAGACAGAACACACTACAATATAAGGCATCCAACAATCCTACATACATCCAACATAGGTAACCATCACATTATCATGTTCATCCAACATATGGGCAAGCACACTCTCACGGTACATGACATGCACTAGCATGGTACTCTGTAAGGAAGGCAAACAAGTCTACAAGATAAACGTTTCCCTAGGCCGTATGCGATAAACATTTCGCATACTTATAACTCTAAACCTACCGGTAAGAGGACGATAATATAATACGGTCCTACTCTAAACCAGGCCATGCTCTCAGGATGAACATCTCCCGATTCGACATGCGATAAACATTTTGCATTCAAGACTCGGACGACGGAACGTAAGTCGAGTACCCCTAATTAGGCAGAAGGGCACGAAAGAGGCGGAAAGAGTTCAAGCATTCAAATCCGGCTCATCCGCACGGAAGAGGAGGTCAAAATTAATCAAGCAAGTACGCTACATGAAATGGGACTACCTCGCACTAATACAACATTTGACGGCCGGGTCGATTAATGCTAAGCGTTCACCTCTCAACAACGTCATCATATTCTTACTAGCATATGCACAATCACAAGAGAATGTACCCTCATCGCTTCAACATAAATTCCAAAAAGTATAAGGGTACAAGCGGGGAATGAGAGTTCAACATCATCCAAAAATCACGACTCAACCGACTACTCAAAGAATACATGACATACATGCGTGAGACAATCCAAAATTGACATCAAAAATGTAAATTTGACATAAGATAAATGTAAAAATGATTAACAAAAAAGCGTCAATACATGATACATAAGCATTAGACCATGTTTAATAAGAATAGGTAACATGAAACATAAATTCCATCCAAAACAACATGTTTGGAATCAATCTAAAACAAGGGTAAGACCAATAAGCATAAGAGATCATCCATGAACTTCATTAAATATTTGAATGGGGTATAAGCAATGTATTCCAATGATAAACAAGGGTTAAAATATCCCACAGAAGCATTAGAACAAAGGTATAAATCACAAAAAAAAAATACAAAGCAAGAAAAGAGAGTTTAGAGACCAACCACGCTTAACTTGGAGATAAGCGCGGCCAGAAAAGATAAGCACCATCATTTGAACACGGCTTCTTCCTCTCTATAAGAGATAAGCACACCATAAAAAGATGCGCATGGCTATTTGTGCACGGCATAGCTTTCTCTGGAAGAGATACGCTCGGCCAAAAAGATAGCCGTGGTTTAGTGCGTTGTGCGACCAGGTTTCGTAAAATTGTCATATCTCTCTCATTTCTTGGTCTAAGAGAGCGTATGACCTACCGTTAGAACCGTAAGGGGATACAATAACCCCTCAAAATGGTAATACATCAATAGCATGTCTAGAACTCGAGATATGGGCATTTAAAATTGACCCTTCCTGTAGACAAATTCCAAACTTGCTATTCATTTTCCAAATTTCATCCCAACTTTCATTAAATTTATTTAAATGTATTACTAACCATTCTAACACTTCAATTAAACATTTAAATACCCAAGAAGGATTCTCAAGCCTCATCTACGCATTAGACACGATCATAAAATGGTCGATTACAAGAATCGCCATCAACAAAAAACCCATACTTTACCCAAATCGCTCCAACTTCAAAGTTTGGCTCAATATCATTAAACTAACATTGAACTTTTTCAATAAGCATAAGACTAACATAATTGATACATGAGAAACATGAAGTAATCATAATAATGATTAAATGACAACATTAACACATCTTATTCATATATTCACCCAATGACACAACTAATTACTTTATATGAACTCAAAACTTCAAAGAACATTCAAATGAACACTAATACGGTGGTTATCAAATTATGAGGTATAATAGTTCTATACAAACACATAAAAATAGTGTTCTCAACACAATTTAGTTATAAAGTCCACAACTTTACCCAATTTCATTACCAATAGAGAAAGATAGTATATATTCCTACTTAAATACTAGCATCCAAGCCAAACAAATATGTAATATCGAGTAACCCTTCTACATTACCTTTTTGCTACTTCTCAAGCTCCTCTTGAATAAGAAAATATTCTTTGTTCGGGTTTTCTAAGTCTCCACCTAAACATTACAATACAAAAAGATGAGAATTTCTCGCCTTAGAGAAAGACCGACGATTTCAATAAATGAGAAAGATGACGTCTTTCTTACTTGAAAGAAAGAGAGTGAAGAGAGGAGAATATTAATCTAAAAATCAAGGGATTTGGTTATGAAAAGGAGGAGATGTGGAAGTTTCAAGCTCAGAGGAAGAAAGTTTAATGGAGGTTTGTAGGGTTTAGAGAGAGGCAAAAGTGGGATGAGATTTTGAGTAGGGAAATGAAGTATGGTGGGTTTTTTCTAGGAATACGGATAATAAAAGGCCCAAATTTCAAAGGGGGGGGGGGGGGGGGTTGACCCACTTGGATTTTTTAGTAGAGTCTGATTATGGACTCGTAACGAACATATACTAAACGATTTCTACCCATTAAGCTAAAATATTATCTAAAAATATAAACTAACGCTAAATAATAAATAAATTGATTATTTGGGATATTCTAATTCTAATCCGAAAATTATAGGTGTTTACTCGACCGAGTAATTGTCGAAATTGGCTCTTCTAGTTTTCTTCGCCTAACCTTTTTGGTATAATATAATACAAACCCTTATTCTTCCTTACTCTTTCATTCTCTTTCTAGTAACCTAATATCTCTCTAATCCCTCTCTAAACTCCTAATCGCCTCTCTAAACCTCTTCTTAATCTCTTCTTGAGAATTTGTTGAGTAGATTGATATTCTTAGATCTCCTTGTTCTTCTTTTGGTATGATATCCTTATCTCTTATCTTTTAATTGTCTTTCTTCATCTTTCATGTTAGAGCTTAGAGTAACTAGTATGAGATTAGTGATTAGATTGATTATTAGGGTGAGAGTATATTATTAGATTCGTTTATATTGATTAGAATAAATTATATTGATTATCTTGAGTTAAGTTATTGATGTTAGAGTGAAATTTAGGGGAAATTGATATAGTTGATAATATTGATATTGTTTGACCTAGAAATTGGGGAGAAAGATTGTAGATTATAGTTTATTGATTATATTATCATAAAAATTAGGGAATTTGGCCTAAAATATGATTATTGACCTAGTTAGTGTAAGAGTTGCAAAATAGTGTAAATTGGAGGTAGTTAGTCTTAATGTGTCTTGTTTAGTAGTAATTATTATTATTATGATTGTATAGGTGGATTATATTGTATAAGAGGTGTCTTCGCTCCCTCTTTTTTGTGCTTGTTAATGATTATTATGCTTAAGGCGACATTGTTGATGATTTCTATGCTTCGTTTGCCATTGTTATTGGTTGTTGTGTTGGAAAGCCATTGTTGCGGATGATTATGCTTCGATTGCTTTGAGGTAGGTGAATCCTACTTAATTGACGTATATGTAATTGATTGTGTTATATGTATTGTGATATGGTTGTGAAATGTTGATTGGAGGTATTTATATGGATCGGTAGAAGTTTACCGTCTCAATAGACTCTCTGGGTCTCTCTTCATGGTCCCACCATGGAAGAGACAGTGCACGTGGTTATGACCTGATTCTGGGGGTGACCTGCTGTGGTAGGGCCTATTGTGTCTACGGCGTGCCATGGACACGATGGTGTGCTAGTTAATGCCACCTCTTTTGGTGGTTTCGGTGCGCTACCCGATGGAACCTGGGTGCGCTACTTGATGGCACCGGGTGTAGATACCACACTTCTACACCTTCCGCCAACCACCCAGTGATGATTGGGGCGCATGTTTGGTATGCGAAACGATTTGGGACAGTTCATAAGTTTATCGTCGAGTAATAGCTCAAATACTTGTGTCTACCCCTTGGTCGTCATCTACGTGCCAGTACGGTCGTTTTGATAGTCATTAGAGTTTATTCGGAGTCCGGGTCAAAAACCGGTTCAATTTCTATAAACCGTCTGTTAAAACCGAGTCTGAACGCTCGATAATATTCCGGATATTTTAATATTTCAAAACTTATCTTTCTTGGTAAAATATATCCGTATTTTTTTTAGAAAGAATTCGAAATCTACCGCAATTCTATAAAAGAAACCCGGAAATCTTTCTTTCAAAGTAGGAAACTCCTTGGGAAAGGACGTAGCGGGTGCTGCAGCTCTTCCAAGGGTCACAGTGCCTGCTGCGCCTCTTCTCCAGTTCGTTTTGCCTGTTTCTGGAATATTTTCTAGATTTCTTTCCGTGTTCGAGTTATTCCAAAACTCTTCGGATTTCTCCCTATAAAAGGAGAGGTTCGTGCTCACTTTTAAGGCACGCGAGTTTTCCACCCTTCTCTTCTGTCTTTGCATTTTAGACCTTGCTCTAAGATATCGACATCTACGTGCTTGATCAATCGACCACGTAAGCTCAGATCCTTCTTGGTACCCGTCACGCTTTGCATTGGCCAACCAATTTGACAAACTACACCTTAAACAATCAATCATTCAATCAATTTTCGATCCTCTAACGAGGGCACTTTCTTTACATTCGAGTCGAGCTATCACTAAAACGCAACTTGGTTAATCTCGTTTCGTCAACATGTAAGTTTGAGGGTGTAATAATCCCATCTTTTATATTTTATTTTGCACTTTATTTAATTCATGTAAGATTCATGTCGGATTTATGTCAAACCTTTTCAAAGCCTTTTTTTAATAGTCTTATTTATATCACTTTTTTCATAGTTTGTCTTAGATCCCTAATAATTCAATATTAGGGGGTTCTGACATCTTTAGATTAAGTTTGTCTCTTTCGAGATTAGATATGTTCATGTCTAGTCTTTGAATTCGTCTTTGATATAATTTAGTGTAAATTAATTAATTAAACCACTTTCACTTGACTAATAGGTCAATAATAAACCGTAAAATCACCAATGAACACTAATTGATCGCGATTCTGGCTTCGCAGCCAGAACCCAGCTCTAGAACAGACGCAGGGTTTGATGTGCCTCTTCCAGAGGACACATCACCTGCTGCGCCTGTACTGGGTTGGATTCTGTCTCTGATCTTTCTTTGTTGTCTCGACGTAATTTAATTACGTATTTAATCAACTATTAACCCTATTATCGCTGCTAATCCTTCTTTTAATCTAATTCTTTTCTTTTTTTCTTTCAAATCTTTGTTCTGACATATTTACGACATAATTCCGAGATCCGTTGTAATATTTGTAACTCTTTTATTTTATCTAGTCATTAATTATTTCAAAGATTGTATGATTTAATTGTCGTCTCACATGTAATTCAATCCTAAATTTTTAATTCGACATAATTGATTGCTAAACTACTTGTTCACCGACATAGTCTAAGCTCACATCCTATGGTAAAAACGTGGATGTTGCATAGCATGCATATAACCGACAATATATCAAGTACAGAATAGTTTCTCTAATCATTATTAGAGGCCGTAATCGAGGCGGGCGGGATTAGGTGTTCGATTAAAGAACTTCATAATACATACCCTCACACCTTACTCCAGATCTCTGTGAACATCCGTGTTCATTGACATTCACGAGAGTCATTCTAGACATAGAATGCTAAGGTAATGAGTTCTTGGTGTTCATGTCATTACTTTGTGTCTTGACATGGCATGAAGTATTCGAACAGTTCCAACTTCCCACAAAAGTTGGTGGCGACTCCACAAATGCGTATTACTACGCTTGTCCCTCGTTTCTCCATCCGTGGTTCCCCGTGCACCACAATTTGGAAAGGATCGCGAATCCGTGTATCACATCGGGGTGCGCTAATTGATGGCACCGGATATATGTGATGATTGTAGTACGATTACGGTTGTGATTGATTATGTATATGTTGGATGACCGCTGTTGGAATTGTTTTGTACTCTACCGTGCTCCATAATATATTTCCGTTGTATGGTGAGTAGTTGTCTAGCAGATATTTGATTGTGGACGTTTTCTTGTGGACTCATTATGGCGGGTTTGGACACGGACGACTTTCGAGTTACAGTGATTACTTGAGTCTTTGGACTTAGTTCTTGAGTCGTTTTTTCGAGTTCTATTTTGATTCTGAGTTTTAAATTGTATTTTTTTTTACATATAAAAAAATGAACTTAATTGTTTTGGGATTTATGTGGTGATATGTACTACTCGGGAAACCGAGATAGTAGCACTTCCATTTACCTTGGCCGGGTAAATGGGGGTGTTACAGTCAACAAAAGAAAGTGACCATGAGATGACTCCGGTGTCGTACAAGGTATTTGTAGTTAGAGCTAAGATTAAGATTTTTTCATCGATGAAGCTGAAATCTTGTTTGAGGAAAGGGGGGCAAATTATTCTGACATGTAAGGAATACTAAGGTACAACAGTCAAGGGCAAAGGATATATCCAATGTGAGAGGATTTCGGGATGTCTTTCCGGAAACTACCGGGGTTACCACTTAGGAGGAAACTCTATTTTTGTATGGGATTAAAACTTGGAATAAGACCTTTCTCTAAGGCCCCTTACTGGATGGGACCCAAGGAATTGGGAGCAAAAGAAAAAATTTGGGAAGTTGCTAGAGAAATAGTATGTGTGTAGACAACTTAGTTTAGGTTGGAAAAACATGCTCAGTTTTATATCCTTAGTTATGACGCTTATTAAGTCTCTTAATAGACGATAACTCAAAAATTTGTGTCAAACCTTTTATTGTCATCTATGTGCCAATACGATCGTTTAGACGTCAATTAGAGTTAATTTTGAGCCCGCGTCAAATACGGTCTCGTTTTTCAAGATCTTGTCTCATTCCGAGATGAAACATCATGGAAATCGTTAAGTAATATATTATTAGTCTTTAAGTTCGGAAACATAACCGGACTATATCTAATAAGATAAAACTTTATCCCTTCCCTCGGAATCCCCAGGATTGCGCGTTTCCATGTAATAGGAGAAAACCTCCTTGGCAAGGACACACCAAGTGGTGCGACTCTTCTAAGGGGAGCAACCCATGCGACTCCTCTTCTAACAGAGGCATAGCTGCTGGTCGACTTCTATCCAAACTCTTTAGATATTATGATGTAATTAGACATAAAATTTCCATAAAGACATAACATTTCTTTAATACGACACAACAGAGTTGATTTTCCTCCACTTTTCTTCTCCCTCCTTGCATTCTAGACTTTTTATTCCTCATCAAGAACTATTTTCTTGATGATTCGACCACGTAGGCTCAATTTCTATTGAGTACCCGTCACGTTTGCATAGACCAACCAATTTGACCAACTACACATAATATAATCATGTTTTCTAAATCCTTGATCAAATTTAAGGGAACTCTCCACGTATTAGTCACAATTTATTGCTAATATGTACGTCTAAGGGTGTATAATCCTTTTTTATGTTTATTCTATATTTTCACATATGTTTTACACGTATGCATGTCACATGAATCCGAAACTAACCTTTTTATTTATCATTTAAAACCATTTTAACCTTAATAGAAGCCAGAGACACCCTTAGAAAAAAATGCATCAACAGATGCACTTTATCGAAGTAACGGAGCCACTAAAGCGCTTCTTTTATGTCGCTGCTTTGATCTGTTCGTCTTTTCTATTTGTCTCGTTCTGCATGCTTACAAGACGTGATTATCTTCCATATTTCTATTTCCTCTTAATTTATTTACTCTTTCTAGGTCCAAAGTTTTAATTTTTCCTAATTAGATAATTAATAATCCATGTTAATTGGTTTAGTTTCATAAGTCTTCATCTTTTCCATTTATTTTCACATATAATTTTTATTTAATCCCGGATAATCGATATCTTGTGATTGAAGGTCAAATTTTCCATATCATATTTTATACAATTGAGTTTACGTAAAAATAAATCGATCGAAACCGGTTTCCTAATTAAAATACATAACAAATTGCCAGATATTGTCACCGGACAAACCGTTGTATTGTTTTCTGCCCGCCTTTATGCCAAGACAGTTGGACTGATAGAGTAAAAAAAAAGGCTCTTAGTAAGAGCGCATCACCTGGTATGCCTCTTATAAGGCCATGTTTCCCTCTTTTTTCTCTTCAAGTTTAAATGTAACTATTTAGGATCAATATTAATCAACTATTAGCTAATTATCATCTGTACAACGTCCTTATTAGCCCTTAATATTATTATTTTGGCATTAAAACCTTCAAATATCTTTTCAACCATTTATTTCAAGTTCATGCAATGTGTATATCATTACTACATCTAATACATGTTGTGTTTATTCATTTATTTGCTTCACAAATAATGAATCTAAATGCAACATCGCCCTTAAATTTCTATTTGTTAAATTCAACCAATATATATAACTCCAATGCTAGGATAATATAATGTTTACATATCATGTATGTTTCAATCAATATAGTCAAAAATAACGAATAAAGCGCCTATCATTTATTAGTAGAAGCGCGATTGAGCGTACACGATTGAGTGTCTAATTGGCGGGTTTTCCAATATGTGCCTTACCCCTTACTCGTATTTTTGCGAACATCAGTGTTCATCAGGCATTATCAGAGTCGTTTTAGACATAAGAGTACTAATTGGACGACTTTCTGATGTTCATGTCACATTGTGTCTTGACATGGCTTAAATATTCGAACGATTTACAATTTTTCACAATAATTTGGTGGCCACTCGTTCAAATTCTGGCTTTTTCGAAACTTTCATCGGTTTTGATACCTTTTAAATCGTCACAAATCCATGACTTGTCCCGCATGGGGCTCTGTGGGCCGAGTGCGATAGCGACATGATGGCGCGCTGGTGGCGTTTTCCACAATGTGAGATCGAGTGTGTCCCCATGGCGTACACCGGTTTTGTATGTAAAGAATACAGATGGGAGCATGCGGTTGTGCATCGACTACCATAAGTTAAATAAAGTGACAGAAAATAACAAGTATTTGTTACTAAGAATTGTTGACGTTTTTACTAATTGACTGATCGACTTGAGATCAGGATACCACCAGTTGAGGATTGCAAAGGGTGATGTGCCTAAGATAGTGTTTAGGACTAGGAGTAACACTACGAATTTGTAGTGATGCCATTTGGGTTGACGAAAGCACCGACGGTGTTCATGGACTTTATGAATATATAGGGTATTTTGTCCTTATCTAGACCGATTTGTGGTGGTTTTCATTGACGGTATTTTGGTTTACTCTAAGCCTAAGGAAGAACATCAGAAAAACTTAAGGTTAGCCTTTTAAACATTAAGGGATAATGCGAATTTTGGTTGGAGAAGGTGTCTTTCCTAGGGAATTTAATTTCTACAAAAAGGGTTTCGGTAGATCCTAGAAAGATCGAGGCCGTTGCGGATCAGAAGTCACCGGGAAATGTGGCCTAAATCAGAAGTTTCTTAGGACTATAGGGTACTATAGACGGTTTGTGAATGACTTTTTTAGGATTTCAAGGCTGATGACGACGTTGATGAAAAGGACAACAAGTACAAGTGGGACGAGAGTTTTAAGGCGGTGTTTAAAACCTTGAAGGAGCGTTTGACCAGGGCTCCTATGTTAACCTTGCCAGAGGGTAGTGAGAACTTAGAGGTGTATACTGATGCCTCAAAGAATGGGTTAGGATCTGTGCTAATGCAACATGGATAGGTAATCGCGTAAACTTCGATAAATTGAAGCCATATGAGTTGAAGTATCCATATCATGACCTAGAATTTGGTACGGCCGTGATTGCTTTGAACTTTTTTGAGACATTACTTGTACGACGCAACTTTCAAGGTATTCTCATATTATATGTGTTTGAAGTATACCTACACGCAAAAGAGGTAAACATGAGGCAAAGAAGGTGGATCGAATTGATTCGGTATTGGAGATCGTTCATTATGAGGGAAAAGCCAACGTGGGGGCTGGCACATTGAGTAGGAAGGTGGTACGCTCTCTATGCAGCACTGTGTCGAGATAAATGTTGAGGGAGGAAGTGGAACTAATGGGAATCAAAATGAAAAAAAGAAAAGGGATATCATTACTTATTTGACACTTGAGCCAGAATTATATAACCAAATTCGGGAGAATAAATTGAAAGATCAAATGAACTTAGGTTGGAAAGAATCTTGGAAAAGGGTTAGTAATTAATATTTGCAATGCATCAAAATGGTAGTTTGAAGTTTTTGGGAAGGTGGTTTGTACCGGGAGTTAAAGAGTTAAAGAATAATCTAATTACGGAGGCCCATTATACTCCTTATTCTATTTATCCGAGAGGTGTCAAGCTATAAAAGGATGTGAGGAAGACATTTTGGTGGCCTAGGATTAAGAAGGGGGTAGAAAAGTTTGTGACTATATGTCTAACTGGCCAAAAACTCAAGGGAATGCACCGGAGACTGCGAGGAATGGTAAAGACACTCGACGTGCTCGAGTGGAAGTGAGAATCAATTTCCATGGATTTTATAGTAGGATTACCAAGAACGAAAGGGGGAGTAATATGATTTGGGTGATCGTAGATTGGTTGACCAAAACCGTGTAATTCGTGGCCATGAAGAATACGTGGAGCAAGGCCGAGTTCGCAATGGATATCGTGTCAGACTAAGATACAAGGTTCATTTCCTACAATAATGAGCACCACGTTCCACCGAATAACATATGAAGAAACGGAGAGGATTATACAAACATTAAAGGATATGTTGAGGAATTGTGCCATGGCCTTTGGGGGTCATTGAAGGATACATGGGAGCATTGGCATGGGTTCATTTGAAGCATTTTCTGGGAGGAAGTGTAGGTGTAACAACCCGAAAAGTACCCTATTTTTCTAGTAAAATATCTTACGGATACTTTTCAGCCTGTTTAAGTTTTAAAGTGGAAATTATTGTTTCCAGTTGAATTTTGAAATTCCGAGTTCGTATTTGGAATTTCTGAGAGATTTCATGAAAATCCCGTTTTTAGTTATCTTTGACTTTTCTTGACTTTTAAGTCGTCTTTGACTTTTCTTGATTTTTTAAAGTCGTCATTGACTTTTCTTGACTTTTAAGTCGTCATAAATTTTTCTTGACTTTTAAGTCATCTTTGACTTTTCTTGACTTTTAAGTCGACTTTGATTTTCGTTGACTTTTTCCGACTCGCCTTGTAATTTTGAAGACGAAATTTTATTTAAAAAATAATATTTTTAATTTATTTTTATTAAGATTTATTTGGATTTATGAAAATTTAATATAATTATTTTGAATTTATTTGGAATTAAAGAATAACTTTTACGGTTTTAACCTGAACATCATTTAACTATTCCCGAGTCATCGTAAATCCCGAAACAAAACCGAAACCGACTTTGGCATGAGTCACCCGCA
>JAIUZE010074972.1:46084-97619 GCA_022085475.1 Heliosperma pusillum
TTGATTAGGGTGTGAGTGTATCATGGCCACGTTACAGGGTAACCTCTGAGCTAGCATACCAGCTTCCCTACCTCTTGTTATATTTTATTATCGAATTCACATGATAGCTTTCATATGATAGGTTATATGTTAGTTAACTGTTTCATAACATGAAAAGCATATCATATATGTTAAGGTTTTGTATTTTATATATACATTGCTTTTATGTTTTCATGTTTCATTAAACTCGACATTTCGGGGCTGGGAGAACTCGGAGTTACTCCCCACTGACTGTGGCTTCCGTGTTTATATTTAATGCGGTCGAACAGGTGGTGATGCATATTTGGGGTACATTGACGAGCTAGCGAGCGAAGTATTTACCTTGGACCTATTTCGGAGTTCTTAGATTGTATTTATTATACACTCTTTTTATTCCATTAGTATAAGCGGGAGATATGTCTCCCGTTTTGGATAATTTTTATGTATAATATTATTTCCTTTTTGTTATGAACCGTTTTCTTTAAGACACCTTTGTTATGATGAATATATTTAATAGTAGGTTCCGGTTTTAAAATTTACCGATTTTCCCTAAAGTGAACCTATTAGAAACGTATTCTCATCTTTTATTTATTTAAATTATTTTTTTTTCTTTCCGCAAATTTGAGGGTGTCACAGTTGGTATCAGAGCGTTTCGCTCCCGACGCACGTTTGTGTACCCTAGTATAAATAACTTGACCTTAATAAAATAATAAACTTGTGAGATAGAATGGTAGGATGGGTAGATTAGGATTTATGTTGTAGTCTATTTGTTTATGCTAATTGTTAGTAGTAACTTAATTTGTTTTGTTTCTTATGAAGATGGTTGGACCTCGTATAGAAGAGATCATTGGTAGTGCCAACCAGGTCCCTCCTCATAAAGAAGACAATTGCCAAGGAGGCTATGCTTGGGTGGCTAGCCAAATTGCTAGGAGCAATATTACGCCTTATGGTGGTGAGCCGGACCCTACCGAGCTCTCGGAATGGGTTCAAGAGATGGAGAACCAATTTGACTATTACCAAGTCCTTGAAGAGGACAAGGTAAGGATTGCTCAGTTCTTCCTGGTAAGGGAGGCAGACTACTGGTGGTCTATTTCCAATCCCACCGCTATTCTGGAAATCAATTTCGAGTGGGAATGTTTTAAGTCTCTTGTTGAGGACCGATTTTACCCCATGAAGCTCAATCAGCAAAGACTCAGAGAATTCATCGATTTCAAGCAAGGTGATTTCATGACCCAAGATTTCACCACTCAATTCAACCAGCTTGCTCGTTTTGCGCCAGGACTCATCAAGGATGATGAAGATAGAGCTTTTTACTATCGTAATAAGCTAAGTGCTTTGCTCCAAATCAAAGTAAGGAGGAGCTCTACATCTTTCGGAGAATTGTATGACGATGCCATTCGAGCCGAGGACTCCATGAAGGCCTTTAGTGATGGGGCAAAGATGAAGAGGAAGAATGTTCAGAGTGGACAGGCAACTCAGAGTAACCGTCCATTTGTCCCGAGCAACAACAACGATCTTCAGGGTCGTATCTGTTTTAGGTGCAAGATGCCTAGGCATCCCGGTATGGGCTGTTTCAACCAGCCAATTGTGTGCTATGCTTGTCAGAAACCGGGACACCAGGCTAATGTATGTCCTGATAGGAAGAAGATAGCTTCTACACCAGCTAATTCTGGGAGACCGAAGGGTCGAATTTTCATGAGCCGCGTTGAGGCCGATGCTCAACCAGACATTATGACTGGTATGTTTTCAATTTATGAAATACTATTTAGATGAGACTATCCGATAAATTACCTCTCAAAGCTTCAACTGGAGAAAGCACTCCTATATCTTTACCGTCCGGAGATAGTGTCTGGTAGTTTCACTTCCTTAAATCAACCTCGGTTTCTTTTCTCGCCTTCGTCTTTTAATTTCTTCTTATAGTAGTCTTTAATGATGCTTCCTAAAGTTCCTTGTATCATGTTCTTTTATCCCTACTCTCTTGAGAGGTAGTTTTCTTTTAGCTATCGTAAGGGTTGGTAGATGTGTTTTGAAGGAGTTTCGAATATGATACCTAACCGTCCTATGGAGCTAGTTTCATGTTTAAATGATTATACAAGATTGAGAATAAGCATAGGATGAAACTCTCCTATTGGTTTTAAACTATGAAAGCTTAATGTTGCAATATCGTTTGGAGGATCGAAATAATTATAATGATAGTTGGTAGTTGTGGTTAAGAATTTTAGTGATTCTTTAAGTGTTACTTGGGAAATTATGGTCTTTAAATGTTGGACCCTAACGGGAATAATTACCTTGTGGAATTTGGGTTGGATGACCAAACTTGAGGAATATCGTCATAAGCAAAAACAGATGTATTGAGAGTTTGGAAGAGATAAATAAATTGATTTACGGTCGCATTGCCCTATGTTTGGCAAATGTTAAGTGGAACGAGATTTGTGTGACTAATCTCTTTGAGGTTTTGTGATTCAACTTTTGAGGATGAGAAGGTTAATTGTTAATAATTTAGGGTAATGAATTTTGGAATAAATTGGATCAAAGAATTTCATGATAAATCTCTTTTACCTTGTGGTTGTTAGTTATGGAGTTTACCGTACCGATGGATCTTAGAAGATTTTAATTAAATTTGAATAATTGGGAGTTGCTACTCAATGTGTCATGCTTATGAAATATTTTGGTAGGAATCCGATGATTGAAAATGTGGAGGATATATTACACTCTCTTGAGGACTAGATTCTGTTGCAGTTAGTATTGTCGAGTTACGATCGACATTTGAATTTTCATAGAGGGAAGATAGTATTGGGGTTCATCCTTCTTTCTTTCCTTCCTTCTATTCGATTTTATTTTTTCGAATATTCCGTTCCTTCTATCGAATATCACTTCTTATAGATAGATTACCAGAAGCTTTAGTTAGAAATTTTAGGCATAAATAGTAGAGTTCTTACCTTTACTATAGAAATTTTTGAACTAAAAGCTTTTGAAAATATTTTAATGATTTCAAGTAGTTTTACCGTCAAGGAGTGTTGAGACTCGTTATTGGAGACGTTCGATAACTAGTTTCCTCATTTATTGATGCGAAAAACTATCTTTTAAAGTCTTTAACTTGGGACGTCGATGTTCTTAACAGCTGACGAGAACCCTCCGCCCCATTGATAAGACCCTATATTTTTATTACAAATATATTTTTAACAGTTTTGAAATAGACCTACATATATGTTACTTTCCTTCTTTTAAGTTTTGAAATAGACCTACATATATGAGTATATGGCGTCTTGACCATTCTAATTCTAAATGAGTATCTTGGATCATGACATTGATAGGCCTTACTGTCTTTAACGAGTATATGTTCACCGTCGATAGCTTTTGTGTCTCGGCTTGGTGGGTTTATATCCAAGTCGGGGCATGGCATCCTAAGAGTTCCGCTTTGGGAAGGGAGCCAGCTTAAGTACTAGCCATCTCTGCTTAGGGGGTCGCCTAGTAGAGTTTCTCATAGACGGTTATGTCATGGGACGGGGAACGGAATAGCTGTTCTCGCTAGGTCTGATCAGTCTAGGACTAGGATGTTTTCCTACCTTGTGGTATAGCCTCGAGTTACAGAAGTCGACTATTGACCGTGCTAAGAACTTATGCCTGTTTCTAGACGTATTGGTCTTTCATGTTTGATGATTCTATGAATCGTAGAAGGTGAGATGCAAGCCGGCTAGGATTGATAGAGTTTGGATTACCGATTGTTAACTGATTCACATGATTACGTGTTGATTAGGGTTTGAGTGTATCATGGCCATGGTTCTGAGAGGAACCTCTGAGCTAGCATACCAGCTTCCCTACCTCGAGTCATAGTTTATTATCGGTTTCACATGATGCTTTCACATGCTAGGTTATTTGTTAGTTATCTGTTCATAACATGAAAAGCATATCATATATGTTTAAGTTTTGTATTTCCATATACATTGCTTTTATGTTATTCATGTTTTATTAAACTTGACATTTCGTGGCTGGGAGAACTCGGAGTTACTCCCCACTGACTGTGGCTTTCGTGTTTATATTTAATGCGGTTGGCAGGTTTGTGATGCATACTTGGGTACATTGAGGAGCTAGCGAGCGAAGTATTACCTTGGACCTATATTCGATTCTTAGGATTGTATATTATTATACACTCTTTTATTTCTGTATTTATACGGGAGATATGTCTCCCGTTTCAGATACTTTTTATGTATAATATTATTTCCTTTTTGTTGAACCTTTTTATTTAAGACACCTTCGTTATGTATTCTCATATTTGATTTAGTTAAATTATTTTTTTTCTTTCCGCAAATTTGAGGGTGTCACGGAGTCCCGTCTCTTGGGATGAAGGAGCGGAGGTGGTGGTGCTAGGATCTAAAGCGTAGAGATGTTGAGTATAAGGTAGGGGACATATGTTGTTTACTGTGATGAGGTTTGAGAAGAAAGGAAAGTTAAGTTAAAAGTTTATTGGGTCATATAAGATATTGCTTAGGGTCGGGGAAGTAGCAATTGGCTATAACTTTTAATGCTCCGTAATTTATTTAAATTTGTAGGAACTTGTAAGAAATTAAGTCTTTTTAAAGATTTATGTGAAATCACACCCAATAAGGACGTCGCCCAGGCGAGCAGAAATTCCTTGGTTAATATATATATTGTCGTGGTAGGGCGCACAAGCAGGCGGTTTTCTCGCCCGGTAAGGGCGATCGGGCTGTAAAAAAAACTAAAAAAAAACTTCCATTACTTAATATTTTGACTATTATTATAATATTCTCCTAACTTAATTCTATACACTTTCCTTCTTCTTATGTATACAACACATCACCCTTCACATCAACACTTTTGATTTTCACACAAATATACATAAAATTTATAGAGATAAAGGGAGACTAGTAAGACAACTTTAATGGAATAACTTTTATACAATTGCCTGGATCTATCATGTAAGCCAACAAATATCGTCTTCTAATTATTAGTTAAGCTTAGAATTAATAACCCATTGACAGTTGACCAGGCCTCCGACCGGCCGTGACTGCACGTCCGGCCACCGTAGATTGTCGTGGGGTTTTGGGTATTGCATTTGTTCATCTTGACACGAGTGGAATTTTATCTTAAATCGCATAATAAAATACGTATTGATTGTATGACTATTATTGTCTTTATAGGAGGAGATTTTGTGGAGGAAGTTTTTTTAATTACGTCTTTACTTTTTTATTAAGTTGTTAAAAGTTAGGTTAATTACTGAATCTTCTTACTTCGTCTTATAATTGGATTTGATTGTCTTAAATTGTAAAGTTTGTTATTTTCATTACTATTAATGAGATTCCATATTTTATAAGTTGTCTTGTGATGGTAAAAGTTTGTCTTTCAAGTATATGATTATTATGATGTGAATGATGTTGGAATTTGTGATGTTGTGATTTGGCTATTGTGCTGGAATATTGTGATTGCTGCTGTAGTTTTGATGATTTGGGAAGCCAGAAACAGTTGCGATTGTGATCCTGATGGTTTAGTAGACATAGGGTGAAAAGAAGAGCCATGGACCTGATGTTTTGTGGCATATGATGCCACAATTTACTTGTAATCGGTTATGATAGTGGCGTGATGAGCATATTTATGGTCGTGTGAAATATTTTTTTGACCTTTATTATTCTATTATTATGAATTGAGTATCTATTCTGCTCGACCTTTTGGTTGACGTGTTTGTTCTCATGTCAGATAAAATTGTTGCCTACTTTAATCGATGGCGTCATGTTATTAACCATTTGTTATTTCCGTTCAAAGGGAGAGCAGTTGAGTTAACATGTAATAAGGATTGAGTTGGATGTTTGTTGACAATTGGGGTCGTCAGAAGGCCACGAGTAGCATTGGTCGAGTCTAGCAAATCACATAGAAAAATCTTTATTTTATTTACTTAGTCTTCCGCTGTTTTAACTTAAGACAATGTATTTATTTACTATTCATTCTAGCTTGTAATAAAACCCTTAAGATAAGTTTATTTATTTAGCCTTTAAATTTTAAAGTACCCTTGTATTGTTTGTCTTGAAATACTTACTACCTCAGGCAACTGAGATGTTAACAGACTTATTTAGCTGGGAGGTCATGTTGGAGGCTCTTTGTTCAATGGAGGTGTTACAAAGGGGTATCAGAGCGAACGAACCTAGTGCTAAAACAAATGAATTTGATAAACCTAGGAGATGTTTAATCAAATGAATCCCGGGTAGGAACTAATAGGAGTCTTCTTAGCTTTGAGCCGGTCACTCTGAACCTAGGAGCTATCTAACAAACGTCTTTAATTCGGGTTATGACCCTTTTAGTTTTGAACCGGCCACCGCGATCAGAACTAAGGAGTTTGGGATAGTTTTGTTTTTTGGTACAAATGAGGGGCAAAGCCCCAAGTTAACGGAAACTAACGACTAACAAAACGAGGAAATGAGGCGCCTAGAATGCTATCTCGAAGAATAGGGCGAAATTCATCCGGAGGAATGTCGAAGTAAGTTGTATGGCCTGGTAACTGGACTCCCAAATTAGCTAGCCAATGCGCAGCACGATTGGCTTCTCGAAAAACGTGGTTAATCTTTACGATCCATCTATCCGTTTTGAAGAAAATTTGAACCTTAGAACGAAGGGTTTCAAGCTATTAGTAATCTTCTTCAATAAAATTGACACAAACCTGATTATCCATCTGAACTAGAAGCTTACGAATTTTGTAAGAGTATGCGTCTTCCATCGCAACTACGAGTGCGTTTATTTCGGCTCTCATTTGAATTACAAAAATCGCAATATGAAGCAAAGCCTCTCATAAAATTACCTGTATTATCCTGAATAATTCGACCACACCCTTCATCCATTGGATTACCTTCCGATGCCCCGTCCGTGTTAAGATGCGCTCATCCGTGTGTAGGTGGCAGTCACCTAACGTATCATTCTTCGCGAGATGACCCTGGCTCGGGGATGAAAGTTACAAAAGGGTCTAACACTTTTTTTTGTTAGCTCGAATTACGTATGTAGAAAGGCGATGGGATTGGTGGGAATTTCTTATGAGCGTATGAACACCATGTTGTTCCTCCAACGCCAAAACCACCAACAAATAGTAGTAAATTTCATTGCCCAATCTGCTAACATGTGGGGAGACCTATTGCTAGCATTGTCGACTATCCAATCCGGAAATTGAATAGTGAAGAAAGAAGGATTAGCGGAGCAGTTGCTAAAGTAAGACCATATTACTGCCGAGTATAGGCAAAGACAGAGCAAATGATCAACAGTCTCATCTTCTTCTAAAAATCTGGGGCAGATTGAATCATTAGAGAGGCCGCGTTTGACACGATTATAGTTCGACATTAGACGGTCATTAGCAACAAACCAAATGAACACACATATCTTCTGTTGAACAGAAAATTTCCAAATCAGTTGCCAATCCATCGAGTTATTGGTCAGACTGTCATCATCGGCTCTAGTGATTCCCATCGCTGATTTGATCGTAAATTTTCCATTAGAGTCGCAATCCCAATAGAGAGAATCTTGTATGTCTGGTTCATTTAACATGGAATAGGCTGCAATTTTTTGCAGCTCTTCACGGGGTAAATTATTAGCAAAGACATCCCGTTTCCATCCCCCGTCTTCATCCCACATGTCGCTGAGCATGGCACCGATAATCAAATCTGGAATAACCGTAGTTCCTTTATCAGTGAAACTAATTGTGCTGGCCCAGGATTGCTCCCAAAACAACGCTTTTCTTCTATTGCCCACAGCCATAAAACAACCAGAGTTAATAATTTTTGCTTGCGAAGAGATGCCGGCCAAACATTAGACAAGTTAGCCTTTGGTTGGAACATATCGACATTGCAACGACCGCTACAATATTTACCAGGAGAACTCTAGCCCATGAGGTATCGGGCTCTGAGAGAACTCTTCATCCTAGCTTTGTAAAAATGGCCGCATTGGCTTGACGAGACGATTTGAACCCGAGTTCTCCCATGTATTTTGGTTTCTATATAGTTTCCCACGAAATAGATGGATCTTTCTTTTCTCTTTCGGTACCTCCCCATAAAAACCGATGGGTCTTTCTGTTGATGGAGTCAAATACCGACCTCGGAATTTTTGGAGTTTGCATGCTTTAAGTAGCGATAGGTGATAATGTGGATTGGGCGAGAGTGCTCCTATCTGTTAGAGAGAGATGTTTCATTTCCGCCAGCCGCCTATTGAATTTTTCTGGTAGGTGAGGGAACGTAGCCTTAGTTACCAACCAATTATAGTTGGCATGCCAAGATATTTACCCAGATCATTAGTCGACTCGAAACCAAGGATATCAGAGATATATTCTTTATCGGATTCTGAACAATTGTTTGAAAAAAATACTCTTGATTTTGCCGTACTAACTCTACCCCAAAAGCGTTGTAAAAAATATCCAGAGTGTCCTTAATAATTTGCGCCTGGTTAGTATCAGCCTCATCGAATAAAATCATATCGTCTGCCAAAAAAGGTGAGAAATTTTTAGGTCGTCTCTGCAAATAAGGATAGGTTTCCAGTAATCTTCTCGCACTTTCTCGTCAATCAATTGTTGTAATCGTTTGAGACACATAAAAAATAGGTATGATGATAATGGGTCTATTTAACAAACGCCTCTGGATGGGGTGAATTTTTCAGTCGGTTCCCCATTCCATGAAATCTGCATAGTCGCAGTGGTGACACCTACCATTATTGTATCTATCATAAGGCTAGGGAAACACATGTCTATTAAGGTAGAATGAATGAAATCCCAACGCAATCCGTCGTAAGCTTTTTCTATATCGATTTTTATCGCCATGTACTCTTCTTCTTTCTCATGGAGTGTATTATTTTTTGGAATATGACGATATTCTCAGAAATTTGACGATTAGGTACGAAACCGCTTTGGTTTTCAGAGATGAGCCAGGGTAGCACTATTTTAGTTTTTTTAGCTATGGTTTTGCTCACTATTTTATAACCAACGTTGCAAAGGCTAATAGAGCGAAATTGAGAAACGTCTTCTGGTCCAATGACTTTGGGGATAAGAACCATATGAGTGTCATTTAAACCTTCGCGAAAAACTTTACCCTCCAATGCTTTTATAGCCATATTGCATACATGATTTTTTCGATTGGCTACCGTTTTTGGTAAAAAAAAAAAAAGAGCTTGAAAACCGTCAAGGTCTAGGGCTTTAAGAGAACCCGTATGAAGGATAACTTTTTAGATTTCTGCTAGAGATTAATATTTACTCAACTGCTCCCAGTCACCAGATCGAAGTTCTTGGAATAACCCACACAATACATTTTCATAATCGGGATTCATTTCCTCTACAGTATAAAGTCTCATGTAATAATCAATTACCATATTCTTAACGTCCTCCTCATCGTTGACCCATATCCCGTCATTGTTTTTAAGAGTTTTAATGTGGTTTCTCCATCGACAGACTAAAGTACTGGTATGGAAATACGATGTGTTACGGTTCCATCATTGATAAATTCTACAAGATATTTTTGATACTAAAGTATTTCTTCTCGTTCGAGAATTTCATCTAATTCTCGTCTTAATTTGGCCTTGAGCTTAATGAGGTTTGAAGTATGCGAGATTGAGATATGTTTCTGACAACCTCTTATTCTTGCCAAGAGTTTACGTTTTCTACCGAAAATATTGCCAAAAACATTTGTATTCCAGTTCTGTAATTTAAGAGAAAGTTTGGATAATTGAGATACCAAGTATTCATCTTTCCAGTTTGTCGTAATGAAGTCAGAGAATTTTTCGTGAATGAGCCAAGTTGCTTGGAAACGAGAAGGACGTTAAATCGAATTGAGAGGGATGAATCCGTTTGGAGAGATAAATAATGGGCAGTGATTAGATTGAAAAGCCGAGAGATATTTGACACTAACATTCTCGAACTGCATACCCCAATTACTGCTACAGAGAGCTCTATCAAGACGGGCGCTTTGACGAGTTTCTTCAGAGTTTCCTCTTGCCCAAGTGTGATTTGGGCCTGATAATTAAAGCTCTAAGAGTTCACAATTTTCAATCCAGTTATTTAACCGTTCATATCGACGAGCCATATTCCTATTTTCTCCGTGCCTCTCTACTAAAGATCTAGTTTCATTAAAATCTCCGATTAATAGCCAGGGAATATTTTCCATACATGCAAAGATTTCTAGTTCGTACCATAAGTCGAGACGATTATGTGGATTCGGACCCGCGTATATTGCTTAAAAGAGCCAAGGTATATCACCTCTGCATGCAACTTCCACGGTCAAGTATTATGAATGAAACTTTACTATCTTAACATCAATCAGATCAGGCCGCCAATATAGCCAGATAAAGCCGCTAAAACCTGAGGCATCCACTCTTAAGTGTCCACTTTAATTCATAATGGACTTAATTTTTTCGGCATGCTCGTCATTCATGTGTGTCTCCTGATGGATTATAGGTTTTAACCATTTCTTTTACAGCATAAATTTTTTTCTTATTACTGGTGCCATGAATATTTCATACCATACAGGTGATGGGTGCGACGTTGGGAGATAAAGATGGTATTCTATCTGACATATGAACATGTAAAAAAGATAGATAGGATAGATAGGCTCGACTAACGAGTGAAAGAATTTGATTAACACTCCATTAATCGAACCCACTTGGAGGTTCGATCTGTCTTGTGTCAGATTCTCAAATTTGAGGTCTATTATTGGGGTCTCCTTTATAATCAGCCCCATAAAGGGAGTATGGATCCCCGTCCAGGACAATGTCGATATCTGCCGCGTAGGAGGAATCATCATAATAAACGGGAGTTAGAGGTAGGAATTGAGGTTGAGGTAGGTTCTTCTTGAAATTAGCACTGCCATAGCTCGTCAAAGGCCCACAAAGGATGAGGGTGTTATTGAGCTTACACTTTTGGGAGAATGGTGTAAAGATTTTGATAACCTTTCTGAATTACTAAATTGTCCTGAAGCATTAAAGGTGGAACAAGCTGCTTACCATTAGGTTATTATTGGTTTAAAGCACCTCATTGTACTATATAATAAGCCAAAGATTAATGAGAAATACAATAGGAGTTTTACACCAAAATACAATTCCTAGCATGGTATCAGAAGAGTGAAATCAAACCCTATTTCCCCACAAAACCTACCCCCTTCGTCTGCTTCTCGTCATTTATTCACTCTGATTTCTCGGATCGCACATGACAATAACAAAGGATGTTGCTTATGTTGCATCCGCTTCTACCAATAAAATCGATCCCTTATCACCACTCTCTCTTGTTAATCAAGAAGGGCCTGGCCACGCAATAACCCATATCAAACTCCGGAGCGATAATTATGAAGAATGGAGTCGCTCTATGCGTCGGTCTCTGAAATCGAGACGCAAATTCGGATTTTGTGACGGGTCTATTGCCAAGCTGACTGACACATTTCTACTCGATCAATGGGAGGTGGTACACTGCACCGTGGTTCACTGGATCATGAATTCTATCGATCCGTCGCTTTGGGATAGTGTATCGGATACCGAAGATGCTCATCTCCTGTGGACTGAATTAGAGGACCAATATTCGGTTGTTGATGGGGCAAAAATACACGCCCTGAAGACTCGTTTACACGAGTGCCGACAAGCAAAAGGTATGTCGGTTACTACATATTACGGTAATCTGAAGACTATATGGGATGCTCTTGTCGCCATAGAACCACCGTTTACTTGCACGCTTAGTGGGTGTACTTGCGGGGTTACGAAGGCTGCCCTTGCTTGACAGGATTCCGAGCGTTTGCATCAGTTTTTTATGGGCTTGGATATGTCGTTGTATGGTACAATTCGGAACCATAAACTCTCTCTTGATCCTCTTCCGACACTCAACCGTGTTTATCATGCGGTATTACAGGAAGAAAGGTTACTTGTTGGCCCTGTGATAGTCTCGGACCCTATTGAGGTCATGGCCAATGCTGTCCGTGGTACACCTGCTTCCTCCTCCCCACCTAATTGGCGTGTTCTGCGTGAGGCAGAAAGGCAGGAACGTTTGAGATTGTCCTGCTCGTTTTATGGTAGCTCCGGTCATCAAGTACCCAATTGTTTCTTTAAATCTCAAATATTTCCGGATTGGTGGGGTGATCGCCCACGTACTCTTGAGGAACTCAAGACTCGGCCAAAGAAGGGTGGCTCACGGTCACAGGCTCATGCAAATACTTTGACGGCTGCTCCTTCTGCTTCTCCGTCTCATGATCGCTTAAGTGGTATGTCACTCGATTGGATAATTGATACGGGGGCCTCCCATCATGTTACAGGGGATGTTCGTAGGTTAACAACGTCGCATAATATCCCCTCATGCCCGATTAGTCTTCTTAATGGTCATACAGTTGCTGCCACAATGGCAGGCTCGGTTCATATTAATTCCTCCCTTATTATTCATAATGTTTTATTTGTTCCGAGCTTGACTTGCAATTTGCTTTCCGTGCCTCAACTAGTGGCTGCTACATCGTGTGTTTTAAGCTTTACTAATCTGTCTTGCCATATTCAGGACTGTTCTTTGACGAAGAAGATTGGAGTCGGTGAGTTGCGTGACGGGCTGTGTTATTTGCGTGCGGTGAAGCGAGCAGCTGTTCATCGAATTAGCTCAGATTTCTCGGTGGAAAAGTGGCATATGCGCCTTGGTCATCCTGCTAATAAAGTTCTGCAATTTCTTCCAAATGTTAGCAATTTCAGTTCCTCCAATTTAGACCATATTTGTGATGTTTGTCATTTATCAAAACAATGTCGCCACATGTTTATTTTGAACTCTAATAAAGCTGCTACCGTCTTTGATTTGATCCATTGTGATTTGTGGGGTCCTTATCGTACGCCTTCGTCTTGTAAAGCAAAATATTTTTTAACTATAGTTGATGACTGTTCTAGGGCTGTATCGGTCTATCTCTTACTCGATAAAACGTAGGTCACCCATATGTTCCTTAGTTTCCTTGCTTTGGTTCGCACACAATTCTCAAACCAAGTAAAAGTTGTTCAGTCCGACAATGGTACGAAGTTCAATGAAATGGATGCTTATTTTTTCCAAAATGGCATTTCGTTTCAAACCTCTTGTGTCGGGACACCTCAACAAAATGGTCGCGTCGAGCGAAAACATCGTCATATCTTAAATGTCGCTCGCGCTCTTATGTTTCAAGGACATTTACCAATTAATTTTTGGGGGGAGTGTATTTTAACTGCAGCTTATTTAATCAATCGTACTCCTACTATTCTTCACAATAATACGCCCTATGAACTTCTTTTTGGTTCAACGCCGTCTTACACTAATTTGCGTGTTTTTGGGTGCCTTTGTTTTGTTCATAATCAAAATATAAAAGGTGACAAATTTGCCAAACGAAGTCGTAAGTGTATGTTTCTTGGTTACCCACATAACAAAAAGGGTTGGCGGGTTTATGACCTTGCTACTCGGGATATTTTTGTGAGTCGGGACGTTCATTTGTATGAGGATTCTTTCCCATACGCTCCGTCTAGTAGCCAGTCCTCTACCTCTCCTGTCCGTGATGAGCAAGCTGTTCATGGGGGGTAGTCTGGGGTACCGTTGGTACTTGAGGGGGAGACAGGGTACCCGGATGAGTCAACTGCCGAGGGTGTTGAAGAAGCAGGCCCGTCTCATATGGATAATGGGTCTGCGGCTGAGGTGCTCGGTCGTGGCAAAAGACTAAAACGGCCACCACCACACTTGAGTGATTATGTGTTAAGTACTACCGATACACCTCCTTTCACGCCACCCGACTCACCGTCTTCCTCTTCTTCAGGTACTCCTTATGCTCTTGTCAATTATCTTACTTGTCGGAAATTTTCATCTTTTTATAACAAGTTTCTCGCAGCAATTACCACTAATGTCGAGCCTACCAATTTTAAAATGGCTATGACCGATCCCTGCTGGGGTAAGGCTATGCAGGATGAAATTACCGCTCTTGAGGAAAATGGTACTTGGGAGTTGACCACCTTACCTCCGAATAAGAAGGCCTTGGGTTGCCGTTGGGTTTACAAAATTAAGCATAAATCTGACGGGAGCATTGAGCGCTATAAAGCACGGTTGGTCATATTTGGAAAACATCAAATTGACGGTATTGATTACGGTGAAACATTTGCCCCTGTCGTTAAGATGGTGACAGTGTGTACCTTAGTTATGATTGATGCTAGCAAGAATTGGGAGCTACACCAAATGGATGTTCTTAATACCTTCTTACATGGCGATTTATCGGAGGAAGTATTTATGAAGTTACCACCTGGTTTTGGCAAGGGAAAGGAGGGTAAGGTTTGTCGCCTGCTCAAATCTTTATATGGCCTTCGTCAAGCTTCGCGTTGTTGATTTGCTAAGTTGGCTTCCGCCCTTCGTGACTATGGCTTTATCCAATCTCACTCGGATTATTCATTATTCAGCTATTCTAAGGGTGAGGTATGTCTTCTTGTTCTCATTTACGTTGACGACCTTGTCATTGCCGGGAAAAATGCCGCTTCTATTTCCGTCTTTAAAGCTTATTTGAGCCAATGTTTCCATATGAAGGATTTGGGTATGTTGAAATATTTTTTGGGCATCGAGGTTGCACGTAATTCGGAAGGTCTATATCTTTGTCAACGTAAATATGCTTTGGATATTTTTTCCGTAACATGGCTCTTAGGTTCCAAACCCAGCGCCACACCAATTAAATTAAATCATCAATTGGGTGTCGCATCTGGTGAAGTACTTGCGGATGTCGAACCTTATCAACGACTGGTTGGACGTCTTGTCTATCTTGCTGTCACACGACCCGATCTTTCATATGACGTACATATTTTGGCCCAATTCTTGTATCAACCACGCAAAGAGCACATGGATGCTGCCCTTCGGGTGGTGCGTTATCTCAAGGGCACTCCGGGTCAGGGTATTTTGCTTCGTTCGGATAGTTCTCTTACAGTTTCCGGATGGTGCGATTCTGATTATGCAACTTGTCCCGACACTCGCCGGTCCGTCTCGGGT
This sequence comes from Heliosperma pusillum, assembly GCA_022085475.1. NCBI lineage: Eukaryota > Viridiplantae > Streptophyta > Magnoliopsida > Caryophyllales > Caryophyllaceae > Heliosperma > Heliosperma pusillum. The sequence goes on from JAIUZE010074972.1 coordinate 61,065, forward strand.
TGGATTGTCTTCATTGGTAATTCCCCAATTTATTGGAAGACTAAAACACAGCCGACTGTGTCCCGTTCTTCGACTGAGGCCGAATATCGGTCAATGGCTTCTATCCTTTGTGAAATGAAGTGGCTGATGGGTTTGTTTTCTAGTCTTGGGGTTGAACTTCCAAAGCCTATGTCGATTTTTTGTGATAATAAATCCGCGCTTCAGCTTGTTCAAAATCCGGTGTTTCATGAGAGAACCAAGCATATCGAAGTGGATTGCCACTTCATCCGGGATGCTATTTCAGATGGTCTAGTTCTTCCGTCATATGTTGCCACGAATTTTCAGTTGGCAGATATTTTTAGTAAGGCCCTCACATCTTCCCAGTTTCATTTTCTCCTTCGCAAACCGGGCATACTTGATCTCCATGCTCCAGTTTGAGGGGGAGTATTGGGCCGGATTCGGTCATTAGGTTAATTTTGGTTTACAGCACCTCATTGTACTATATAATAAGCCAAAGATTAATGAGAAATACAATAGGAGTTTTACACCAAAATGCAAGTCCTAGCACTTTGAGAGGGAGAGCGGGATTTTGGTGGACAAGAAACAAGGAAAAGATTAAAGAGAAATTTAAGGAGAGTGATGAAACACATGTTCATTCGAATAGCTTTAAATAAATGCTTATGAATACATTTATACAGTAGCTGATAACTAATATTTTATTATCGGTTTTACCCCTATTTAGACTTATATTTGACTCGGTTTTGTGTGCTTTAATCGATAAATAACTCATTTTACTATTTAATTAGAAGTTAATAGTTATAATAGAATAATTGTTAATAGCTGTCATATAACGTGAATTGGTACTGGTTTTGTTTTGTTGTCGTGTAGGTACCGAGTCAAGGGAAAAGAAGTGAATGAGACAACCTCAAATAAAAAGAAAAGAAGGTGAATCACATAAATGTTGAGTGTTGACCAATGATTTGGCTAAAACGAGAAACTCCAATGCCCATGTTTATTTCATTCAATTCACCGGTCAACCCCATATTTACCAATTAACCATAACAAACCTTGAAGCACCATTAATCAAGTCCTCTTCTTAGTTCTCACCCTACTACATTCATTAGTTTGGTATTGAGTTTTATAAATTTTGTTTAGTTGAGTGGTGCGCGACAAACCCCTCATCAGTAGCACATTAGGAGTAAGATGAGGACGAAGTTTGACCAGTATAAGATTAGTGAGGGAATGACAGTGGAGGAGTATCACATTATGTTTATGAACTAGTTGAGTGTGTGTAAGACTTTAATTTTAGCCCTGAAATTTTAGCTGTGAGATTTAAGAAGTGGTTAACCATGGAGATTACGAAGAGGCTTGAAGCTGGGGAGCCAACTAATGTGAGAGAGGTATACGAGAGGGATTGAGACATTGGGAGGATCGCTAATATGATGAGGGAACAAAAGAAATAGAAGAGAGGAAACGAAAGACAGAGGCTGTGAGTAAGGGATTTGGGGGAAACCACAAGCAAATTTACATCCAATTTACGTCCTATACTACGGGAGGAGTCACGAATGGGGGAAACAGGCCAACGAGTGGCGGGTTAAGTCCGGGAGGACGTGTCAGGCTACAATGTTTCGGGTGTGGCAAATTTGGCCACAAGTCCTTTGAATGTAGATTTTCTGTGAGAAATGGTAATAGTAATGGAGGTTCAGTGGGTGAAGGATCGGGGAGGATTTTTCACACCTACTCCAAGTTATGAAAGTAATCATTTTTTCGGGCAGTGGAGTAACCAAAGAGGCTACAATAATAGCTATAATAATCAGAGTCGCTTCACCGACACCCATAGTTTCAACAATAGGCAGAACGATGGGGAACTAGATTGGCGCAGCCAAGACTGGGGCGGCATCAGTTAGTACAGTTCAAGGAGGATGTAAGTCTTGTATAAATCTCTTTATGATGGCAAAGGAAATTGCTAAGTGAGATGCTCATATTGTTTCGGGTACCTTCCTAGTTAACTTTAAACCTACTTATGTTTTATTTGATTCGGGGGCTACTCATTATATTTATTTCTTCTGACCATGCCTGAACCCTAGAAATTAATGATTATTTAGAGATTAAATAAGAAGTTGAATTACATTCAGGAGAACCAGATAATTATAATAAAATGTATAAGAATGTCACTATATTAATTAAAGAAATTTTGTTTTCTATGTGTTTAATTGAATTTTGTTTGAGGGGTTTTGAGGTCATCTTAGGGATGGATTGGTTTAGTAAAAATAGAGCCTTTATAGATTGTCATCAAAAGAAAGTGTCATTAAAGGGACCTAAGGGAGTTAGGGTGTCTTATAGGGTATTTGTGGTGAAACCTAAGGTAAAACCCATATCAGCAACTACCCTTAAGTCATACTTGAGGAAGGGAGACCAAATTATCTTAAGTCATGTGAGGGACACCCGTGTTGAGGATGAGTGTGCCGCATGTATCAAGGTTATTTATGATTTTCGGAATGTTTTTCCAGATGATATTCCAGGACTACCACCAACGAGTGATATAGATTTTAGTATTGAATTAAAACCGGGAACAGAGATTATTTCTAAAGCACCTTATAGGATGGGACCCAAAGAGTTGGAGGGATTGAAAAAGCAATTATAGGAGTTGTTAGAGAAGGAATATATTAGACCAAGTGTATCACCTTGGGGAGCGCCTGTATTATTTGTTAAAAAGAAGGATGAAATCTTGAAGTTGTATTGTACGGTAACAGGGAGTTGAATAATGTGACAATTAAAAATAAATACAATTTACCAAGTATTGATGAATTGTTTGACCAATTGAATAGGGTTGGAGTGTTTTCAAAGCTTGACTTGAGATCAAGATATCATCAGTTTAGGATTAAGGAGGGAAACATTTCTAAGACTGCCTTCAGAACTAGGTATGGGCATTATGAATTTGTGGAGATGCCTTTTGGGTTGAGTAATGCCCCAGCGATATTTATGTATTTAAAGAATATGGTATTTAGTCCTTACTTAGACCAGTTTGTTGTTGTCTTTATTGATGATATATTGGTATATTCTAAGAATATGGAGGATCATGAAAGGCATTTGAGGAGTAATTTGCAGACTTTGAGGGAAAATAATTTGTATGCTAAATAGAGTAAGTCTGAATTTTGGTTAGAAAATGTAGTTTTCTTGGGTCACGTGGTGTCTAAGGAAGGAGTGTATATGGACCCAAGTAAAACTTAGGCTCTGTCTAGGTGGGAGAGGACAAAAAACGTGGCAGACATTAAGAGCTTTCTGGGTTTGGCTGGTTACCATAGGAGATTTCTGAAGGATTTTTCTAAAGTGGCTAAACCTTTAACTAGTTTATTGAGAAAGGAGAGTAGGTTTAAGTGGGATGAGAGTTGTGAGACAGTTTTCCAAATGCTTAAGGAGCGCTTGACCACAACTCCTATTTTGGCATTACCTAAAGGGAGTGAGGATTTTAAGGTTTATACTGATGCTTCTCAGAACGGGTTTGGTTGTGTGTTAATGCAAAGGGGTAAGGTGATAGCTTATGATTCGAGACGGTAAAAATCGTATGAGGAGAATTACTCGACCCATGACCTGAAACTTGGAGCTGTAGTTTTTGTCTTCAAATTGTGGAGGCATTACCTATATGGGGTTTCTTTCAAGGTATTTTCTGACCAAAAAAGTTTGAAATATATTTACACCCAAAGGGATTTGAAGATGAGAACGAGGAGGTTGATAGAATTAATTGGAGATTATGACTTGAAAATCATATACCACGAGGGAAAGGCTAATGTTGTCGCAAATGCCTTAAGTAGGACCTCTATACATGCCTTTACGATTGCTATGTAACTTGATTACATGATGAGATGGAGAAAGTGGGAGTTTATGTGATTAGGAAAGGAGGGGCAGTTAGTGATTTGATAATTGAGCCTGAGCTTTATATTGAAATCCGTGAGAAACAACACTTGTACGCGAGAACTGAGAGGTGGCAGTTGGCCGTGGAGGGTAGGGAAACCTCACGATTTTCCATGGGTGAGGATGGAAATTTAAGGTTCGATAAGAGGTGGTGTGTACCAGATGTTTAGGAACTAAAGAGAAAAATCTTATTTGAGGCACATAATACACCTTATTTTGTGCATCTTAGGGGAGCTAAATTGTATAAGGATTTGAAGAAAACATTTTTGTGGCATGGGATTAAAAGGGAACTTGCGGAGTTTGTGTCGAAATTTTTAACTTGTCAAAGGGTGAAAGGTGAGCATAAGAGACCGAAGGGTAAGGTAAAGTCTTAAGATGTACCTGAATGGAAGTGCGAGAGCCGACTTTATTTTAAGATTATCGCGGACTCTTATGATTAGGGTAATAAGAGACCGGCTTACCAAGGTTGCACATTTTATTCCAATAAAAAATGCCTGGAGTAAGGCGTAGTTAGCTAAGGCATATAGGAGGAACGTGGTGAAATTCCATGGGGTACCTATGGATATAGTATCTGATCTTGATTGTAGGTTTATCTCTATGTTTTGGAAAGAGCTAAAAAAGTCTTTGAGAACTACCTTGAAGATAAGTACTGCATTCTATCTTGATACTGATGGACAAACATAACATATTATACAAACCTTGGAGGATATGTTGAGAGTTGCGTTTTGGAGGAAAGGTTAGACCTGATTGAGTTTTCTTATAACAATAGATATCATGCTCATATAGAGATGGGCCCTTATGACGCACTATATGGCAAAAAGTGTAGGAGTCCAGTTTTTTGGGATGACACGTCAGATATTGTGACATTGGAGCCTAAGATGATCGGGAGATGGTTGAACAAGTGCGGGTTATTAGGCAAAAGGTCAGGGTCGCGCAGGAGAAGCAGAAAAGTTATGCTGATTTGTGGAGAAGTGACATTCAGTTTTCTATAGGGGATAAGATGTTACTATAAGTTTCACCAATGAAGGGAGTGATGCGTTTTGGGAAGAGGGAAAAGTGAGTCGGAAGTTTGTGGGACCTTATGAGATTCTAAACATAATTGGTGAGGTGGCATATTATCGTCTTGCACAACCTCCAGCTTTTGATAAAGTGCATAATGTCTTTCATGTTTCTCAACTAACAAAGTATGTAAGTGATCATTCTCATGTGCTGGAGCTTTAGACAGTTGAGATGGACGAGAATCTGTCTTATGGGGAAGTGGCTAAAAAATTATTGTATAGGAAAGTGAGAAAGACTCGGCGTGGTGAGACAGCCTTAGTGAAAGTTTTGTGGTCTAATCATAGTGTTGAAGAAGCTACTTGGGAAGTTGAAGCTGACATTAAGGAAAAGTATCCCCACCAGTTTATCTAGGTATATAAAGTTACGTGGACGTAACCTTTTTTTTAAGGGGTAGAATGTATTAACCTGTATTGTAACACCCTTTTATTTCATTTTAACGTGTTTATATAGCAAACTAATAAGTTCATGTGCTTTTGTACGTTAGTGGTATGTAATTTGTATGGGTAAAACTTCAGGAGAAAATTTCTTTTAAGAGAAGAAGACTGTAATACTCCGTATTTTATTCATATTTTTAGGAACTTGTAAGAAAGGAAGTCTTTTTAGAGAGCTATGTAAAATCACGCCTAAGGGGAATGTTGCCCGGGCGGGCGCTTATTGTACCCGGGGGGCGGAAATTGCTTGGTTAATTTATATGTTGCCGTGGTAGGGCCCCGTGCGGGCGGTTTTGTTGCCCCAGAAAACAGATTGCACTAAAAAAATAAAATAAAAATAGTCCATAACTATTCTACTAACTTAATACTAGAAACTTCCCTTGTCCTTGTAAATACAATACATCACCCTAAACATCAACACTTTTGACTTTTACACAAATATACATAAAATCTAGAGACTTAAAATGAGACTTGTGAGACAACTTTAAGGTAAATTTTATTCAATTGCCTAGATCTATCTTGTAAGTCAACTAATCTCATCTTATAATTATTATTTAAACTTAGAATTAATAACCCATTCACCGTTTACCATGCCTCAGCTCCGACCAACCGGGACTACGCGTCCGACCACTGTAGATTGCCGTGGGGTTTTGGGGGTTGGATTTGTTAATCGTGAGACGGGTAGAATTTTATCTTTAATCGCATAATAAAATTATTATTGATTGTATGATTACTATTGCCTTTATAGGAGGATATTTTGTGGAGGAAGCTTTTTAATTAATTCTTTAATTTGTTGATTAAGTTGGTAAAAAGTAGGATAACTACTCAATCTTCTTACTTCGTCTTATAATTGGATTGGTTTGTCTTAAAGTGTGAAGTTAGTTACTTTCATTACTATTAATAAGATTCTATATTTTAGAAGTTGTCGTGCGACAGTAAAAGTTTGTCTTTCAAGTTTATGCTTAGTATGATGTGAATGACGTTGGATTTTGTGATTTGGCTATTGTGATTTGGTGTGGTAAGTTAGGCGCGGTTGCGGTTACGGTCCGATGTTTGGTAAGCCAGGCACATTTGCAATTGTGATCCTGATTATTAAGTATGCCAGGCACGAGGTGAAAAGAAGAGTCGTGGACTTGTTGTGTGGCATATAATGTCACAGTTTGCGTGTGGGCGCTTATGATAGTGACGTGATGAGCATGTTTGTGGCAGTGTGAAGTATTTTGTGACCGTTATTATTACATTATTATGATTTGAGTATTTATCCTACTCGACCTTTTGGTTGACGTGTTTGTTGTCTTATCAAATACAATTGTCGCCTGCTGTAATTGATGACGTCCTGTTCTGAACCATTTGATATTTTTGTTCAAATGGAGTGTAGTTAATTGAACAGGTAATAAGGATTGAGCTGGATGTTGATTGATGATTGCGGACGTGTAAGGGCCACGAGTAGCATAGATCGAGTCTAGGAAATCACATAGAAGAATTATTATTAAATTTACTTAGTCTTCCGGTGTTTTAATTTGAGATTGTTGGAGTAAGTGTCCTCAACAATATTGCGATCATTTAATTAAATCTCAATAACAAGAATACAAAGGAATGATAAATATTATAGTCAACTGGTCCACATTAATCGGTAACGATTGGCTTACTAGAGTTTGACGTTACTGTCGTATGACAGTGGTGATCGGTTGATCCCTTAAGGTCACACCGAAAGGGCGATTCCCTAATCATGAAAGTTAATTAATTGTATAACGATACAAATTAATTAATCCCTTAGATTGAACATGTTTATATTATAAGTTACAATGATATCTTATTGTAATATGGATAAATAAGATTCAATTTAGTATTTTAATTGTTATATTACTATGAATGCTTAAATTTATGAAACATTAGAGATAAGCATAATTGGTTTATTATAATTACAATTAGTTGTAGATTATATTAACCAAATATGAGATGATCCATTTTATCATATATGTAATTATAAATTATTACTTAAAATGTTAAGTTTAATTTATTTGTTATAAGATTGCATTTAAATTAGTTAAATGTACATTTATAAGCAAAATTACATGTCACATGTCGCATATCACATATGTGACAAATGAAAAAAACACAAAATAAAATGGACACCCATTTTACATGGGTGGATCGATTTTGGGGGTTATAGGGTAGGCTTTAGGTGTTGAGTGTTGTTCTTATTAAAACTTTGTAAAGACAAAAAGTGAGAAGCATGCTCACTCTTCCCTTGGTGGTGCCGGTTTTAAGAGCTCAATAAGAAGAAATGTTTTTCCTCTAATTACCTACTTGATCTCATATTTGAATATCACTCATAATCTCTCATTCTCACACTAGAAAAACTTAAGAAGTTTCTCATATAATCAAGTTTATGTATTACTAATAGCGTACAATATTACTAAGAGTAATAATAGTTCTATTAGTATTATTATCAAGAGACTCTCTTACATTATTCTAGTAAAATAATATAAGAGAGATTTGGGATAGTCTAGGTGCAACTTATAGGAGTGCTTCTACACTTGTAGCTTAAGGAAGTTCATCCCACATTCATTTAGCTAAGGAACAAGAATAGGAAGGTGTCCTATTCTTGTGCCCAATTCGTCCAAATCAATGTGAGGAAACAAAGGTTTCCTCTCATCTTTGTTTTATATTGTTTGCATGCACTAGATCTAAGGGAACTAATTAAAGAGTTGATTATTTAATCATAAGAAGAGTCCTAAGAGGAGGTTAATGAACCTAAAAATTGGTATAAGAGCATATAGATGTTGCATGCAAATCTTTTTATTAGTTTTTACGAGTTAAAGTAACTAAAGAAAACTAGAAACTTGTGTTTTATTTGATAAAGTCACGAAATTTTTATGCATGATATACCTTCTGGTCCTAAAATTGTTTTAGGTCATTTTGATGGTTAATGGTTGATTATTGCTTAATTTAATGATTTTTAGTAAAATAAACACATTTTAATTAGTGAAATGAACTTTTATTTACTATATATAGTTTTGTTTCGAATATGGCCATGACATTTTAGTATGATATCACAGGCATATTTTACATGCTGTATTGAAAATTTGAGATAAATATGATGTATTTTGCATGATTTATGATTTATAATTGTTAAAAGGTCATAAATAGTGATTATTTTGGCTTAAATATCTAAAACAAAGTTTATGGTATGAGAAAATTATCATATGTTGAAAATATATTTTATATATCAGATGAAAAAGGTAAAATTAATTGGATTAATTTCCGTATGTTTTAAGTATTTTATTTGATAAAATCGATTAAGTGCAACTATATTTTTTTCTCTAAAATGATTCACAAAATTTTGACCAAGTTTTTGACATGGTGAAGGTCCTGTAAATGTTCCAGAATGTTCAAAATTTTTATTTTCAAATTTATGAATTATTATAATTAAATTTGGAATTATTACATAATTGTTATGTTAATAAGGGTCAAGAATGAGCAATAATGCAAAACAGAGTTGAATTATTGTCAAATAATTAGTGAAAACTAATTTTTGAGTCCTAAAACAGTTAGGATTATTAACTTGGGATTAAATTTGATTTAAGTATTTATTTGTGATTTTAATTGGTTATTCTCACGCATTTGCATAAAACCGGGTTATATATGATATAAATTTTATTAGGTCGATTTGGCACATTATATTGCATGAGTATTGCATATAATTATGCTGCATTTTGAAGGATGAATGTCATTTTTGGATTTATGTAATATTTGAATTATGTAATTTGTCTTAGTATGACCTTAGTTTTTGATCGATATTACCCGTAATGTAAGGGAATATTGATTCGGTTGTAATTTTAATGTGATCTCGTATCACTTCTATAATACCCCAGATTTTATAATAATGAATAATTTACTAAAGTCGAAAATTTTATAAATTCGTGTTTTACTTTTATTAGTTAAAATATTTTAAGTCGATAACTTATGATTTCGTGGCTTTAAATTAATGTTAAATAGAATTTAGTTTAGTTGGGTAGAAACTGTCGCATTTCAGTCCGTTATGAATTCATAATCGGAATCTACGCGAAAATCCATGTAAGTTGACCCAATATGAAATTTGGATCTTCTATCATTAATTTTCTCAAAACAAACCCACTAAAACTTCTTCTCCCTCTTCTTTTTTTCCAGCAATAACTTTCTCTTTCTTTCTCAAACACCAAACCACCATTAAAACTCCATAGCTTTATAAACTTAAGACATATGTCATTTTTCCGTCTCTCAACGAAACTTGACGATTTTTATATCAACCTTCTCCTCTCATCCTCCTCTTCATTTTCATACCATAAAATATCCATTTCCTCCAACTTTTTTTTAAAACCCATTTTCTAGATCTAAACTTAAGACGAGCATAACTTCTTCGTTTCTTAACGTAATTCGATTCCGTTAATGTTTCGGAATCCTTTCACCATCCTCTTTCTTTCTAGGCAATAAAATATAGAAACTTTTAACCTTCTTTTAAGACCGATTTTCCAGAAATGTCGGTTTAAGCTTCTACTATTTTATTTGTCGGTAAAAGGGTGGACTTTGAAGATTTTGGGTCAAGGGATTCGTGTAAATTGATGGGTAGCTTGGGGATCGAGGATTTGAAGTGCTAATCGAGGTAACGGTGATGGGTTACTCGACATTTTTATTTGTTTTAGTTGGTAATTGTATCATTTACTTGTGAAAGTGTGACAACCCTCGCGAATGCGGAAATAAAACATACAAACATGTGATTAATATAGCGGAAAATACGGTGTTTATAAAACTTTTCACATGCAATTAGAAAGGTACGAGGAATGTCAATAATTACAAACCAAAGTATAAAATACTACAAGAGACGTAGTCTCTCAAAATGCTATCCAACATCAAAGTTATTAGCAACTAGCTAAACAACGTCTATAGGTGAATCATCCAGGCCAACGCCTGCTAGCTCACACCCGAACCGAAAATACCACAAGCAAAAAGCCATCCAATCAAGCAACCTGTTCATCCATGAAAAACATGAACGCCACAATCAGTGGGGACTAACTCCGGGTTCTCCCAGCCATATCACAATAAACGTACATAAACGAAAATACAAAAGTAGAGGCATGCATGTATAAATATACATGTGAAGTACGAGAAGGATAAATAGGCAATTCAATATATAAAGATAAGAGCATATATACTCTTAGGCAACCATACACTCTCACTAGGGCTTGCATCTCACTGTTAGCGGCGTAAGTTTGATAAGATTGAGACTCGACAAACAAACCATGCCAAGTCATCCAACGATCACAAGTAATCAATCATATAATCATCCATTCAAACGTACAATACGTTGACAACATCTCTCACGGTAAATGACACGCACTAGCACCGTGTACATGCAAGTAGGATTAAAAGGGGCATCCACGGGATAAAACTTTGCCCTGAACGCATACACGATACAATTCATTTCGTATATGTAGACTAATTTCCTCCTGTTAGAACGACGATAATAATACGGTCCTAGTCTAAATCTAGCCAGACTCCCGGAATCACATTTTCCGATTCGACATGCGATAAACATTTTGCATCCAAGACTCGGTCAATCAAAGACGCCGAGTACCCCAAATTCGGTCAACCTTCACGGAAGAGGCGGAAAAGAGCATAAGCCTCATAACTAGCGGTACGTGATAAGTGAATATTTGTATGATTTTAACCCCCAATTTAGCTCGGTTTTGTATGTCATTTGTGCTTTGTTAAGCCATTTTATGAGCTAATATCGTCTTCTAGGCGAATTCCTATGTTCTAACCTGTTTTGTAGGGAAAGTGACGTTTCTACGCCCTTTTTCTATATTCCCGAGCATTTGCCTAGAACCCGACGATTTGAAGAAGCAAGCTTGACCAAGTGAAAGGCATTTCAAGAAGGTTCACTAATTCAAAAGAGAGAAGAAGTAAAGACGATGTCGCAGTTGTCAGAAGACCGATCAGTTAGGCGAAGAAATCATCGTTTTACATCAAACCCTATCAACAAACCCGACTCAAGAGGTCAAGGGGGATGATGGAAGTCAAGTCATATGCAAGGGGAGATGAAACGAGAGTCAAAGGACCCAGATTGCAACTTACCCGATCGGGTAAGTGGTGTACCCGATCGGGGATGTCTGCTGATCCGCACTTTTGCTTCGACTTCCTCATTTTTGTCCTATGTGATGAATGCATGACCCCTTCCCCACGAAACCCTACTACTATATAAGAAGCTTCAGCCACCACACTTCAACATATCCTCTTTACACATTTTCTACTTCTTTCTTTACATTAGGAAACCTAGATTAAGAGGAGAGAGCCTAGCCTCTCTTCTCTTGTCTAGAACATTTTCTTCTTCCTTTTGTCTTTAGTTTCTTAGTTTATTTCTGTCTTTTCTACATCAAATCCTTAGCCTAGAACAATGAGCATTTCATCTTTGTAATCTACTTTATTTGGTTCAAGTATTGTGATTCATGGAACGATTATTCTAAGCAAGGGATTTCTATTATTGTTGTCATCATTGTCATTGTTGATTGCCATCTAGGTATTCCTATTTTATCTTTTGTTTAGTGTCTTTATGTTTTCTATTTTGATTGTTATTTTCTTTACATGTTATCTTAGATTCATTTTAGTATCGTTATAATCGTGATTTCATTTCATTAGATTGTCAATTTAGCGTCGTTATTATCGTCATATAAAGAGTCTTAAACGATTGTGAAAATCAAACAAACATGTCTATCCTAGTTTTTATTATTAATGTCATCTTAGATTTAAATATTTTCATGAGTGAGTAGTCACCTTTCTAGGGTGTAGGGTAACCATGTTAGATTGATTAAAAGATGATAATTGGATAAAAGAAATTGTGCTTTTAAAACGTTGTGTCTATGCATATTTGGATTGTAACGATAGTTAACGATTTCTGGCCAAAAATCATTTACTAAAATGGAATTCTTTTCCAAGGTAGAAATATTTGAATTGAATAGACAAAGCATGACATGGTAGATTAAGACCTAGTAAATTGCCTAAAAGCCTGCTAGACCATCTGATCTATGATTGTAATGAACACATCATTCTTACGAACTCACAATGAATTATTTGCATGTAACATATCCAATTGCATCAATATTTTAATCTACATGTGTGAACCTACTTCCCTAGATGTTTTTCATCATTGTTAATTCATCACTTGCTTTATTGTTTTCATTTCCATTTGCTTTTATTTCGTTTTCGTTTATGCCTTTTATTAGCTTAGAAATTAAAATCCCAAAACCCAGATATTCGTTAGATAAGACCCAATTGCGAGACATTTCACATTCTATAGGAAACACCATCTCCCTGAGGATCGACCCCTACTTCCCTAATTACATTAATTTGTTATTAGCCTAGTCTGGGTAATTTATCTTTGTATCGGGCTTGCGACAGGCCGATCAAATTTTGGCGCCGTTGCCGGGGAGCACGGTTTAGTTTTCCTTTTTCTTGTGATTTTTATCGCAATTAGTTTTATCTAGTCTTTAGGAACCCAAATTTCTTTAGTCCTCTCTTGATTTTTCATCTTAGCTTTCAAAATTATGCCCAGATCTTCTAAACTAGGGACCCCTATCTCTTTACACCCCGACCTAGAAAGAACTCTCCGTAGGAGACGAAAGCTATTCAACGAAATTTCAAAAGCTTCTGATACTTTAAGTTTAGACCGTATTCGTGAGAATTACTCGGATATTTTGTCGAATCTTGAAGGAGAAGAAGATCCATTTTCATCTCCATTCACAAAAACCAATCAAATTTCAAACAACACTTCATCTTCATCTTCACATTAGGAAATGGTTCGTCTTTCAGACCATTCTAAACCCACCGCAGAAACACTTCCAAGGGGTATTGCTACACCCCAAATCACAGCCCAAAACTTTGAAATCAAACCTGCCTTCATTAACCTTATAGAAAGAAGCCAATTTAGTGGCAATACCACAGAAGATCCCAACCTTCACATCCAAAACTTCTGTGACTATTGCTCCACTATTAGACAAACTGGAGTCACCCAAGGGCAAATTAGAGAGATGCTCTTCTCATTCTCTTTGAGGGGTAAGGCAAAGTTGTGGATACATAGCCTTGATAAGGTTACATTAGGTATCACCGATTGGGAAAGTTTAGCTCTTGCCTTCTATCAAAAGTGCTTTCCTCCAGAATAGACCGCTTTGTTGAGAAGCCAAATCACTGGTTTCCGACAAGGGAATGATGAGAGCCTATATGAAGCTTGGGAGAGGTACAAGGACTTGCAAAGGGAGTGTCCTCATCATGGGATAGATCCATGGCTCCTTGCCATCACATTCTATAATGGGTGTTATATAGAGTCCCGTCGTATCCTGGATTCTGCTAACAATGGAAGATTTGATCAAATTAATGTTGAAATTGCTCACACTACCATTGAATCCATGGCAATTCACGATTCTCAATATAGAAATTCCCGCTCCATACCATTGAAATCTAAGCAAGAGGACCCCACTTTGACACTTTTACAAGCTCAAGTAGCCCTTCTCACACAAAAGCTAGAACAATTTCAATCCTCTACATTTCAACAAAGTGACAGTGGTGTAAGTAAACTTGAAGCCATGATGCTGCAATTGGCTCAAATGCAAGACACCATGATAGCTCAATTCCAAGAGAGCGATCAAGCTAAGGATGCCGCCATCAAATTGTTGGAAGCTAAAATTTCCGAATATGCCTATTCTAATACCCCCCAAAAGCAAGGGCAGCTGCCTTCACAATGTTACCAACCTCACGAAACTGTAAATGTCATTTCCTCGAGAAGTGGTAAGCATAATAATGAGCCCGTGGTTGTTTATGTTGAAGATGAGGTGCCCATGTCAAAGAGGAAAGAGCCCGAGATTCCTATTGAGATCAAAGTCCCATTTCCCCAAAGATTAGCCAAGCACAAGGAGGAGGCAAAGTATGGTAAGTTCCTTGACGTCGTCAAGATTTTAAAGGTAACAGTCCCTTTCATTGAATTGCTTTCCCAAGTTCCTTCTTATTCCAAGTTTATGAAGTAAGTCCTAAAAAAGAAGAGATCCTTCAATGAGATTAAGACCGTAGCTTTCACTGAAGAGTGTAGTGCACTCTTGCAAAATAAGTCTCCACCAAAACTTAAGGACCCTGGTAGTTACTCCATCCCTTGCACTATAGGCACGTATACCATTGATAAGGCCCTATGCGACCTAGGTGCTAGTGTAAGTGTCATGCCCTTTTATATGTTTGAAATACTTAACATGGGTGCTTTGAAATGCACTAATATTACTTTGCAAATGGCGGACCATTCTCTAAAACAACCTATGGGTGTTTTAGAAGATGTGTCCGTCAAAGTTGGTAAGTTTTTCATTCCCGTTGACTTTCTAGTACTTGACATGGCCGAGGACTCTCAAATCCCAATCATTTTGGGAAGACCCTTTTTGCACACCGCTGGTGCAGTTTTTGATGTCAAGAATGGGAAGTTGACATTGGAGGTAGGAGATGACAAGGTGACCTTTAGTAAAAATTCCACCGTTAGGAGTCCCGTGTTAGAAGACTCATGTTATGTGCTTGATGTTGATGACTTTTCTATTGTTTCTTCTATGCCTCGATCCTTACTGACGGATCCGTTGGAGGCACATGTTAGTGTTGATTCTCTTGCAGGTGAGCATACTAAAAGCACTACTGCTAAAAGTGCTAGAAGGGGCTATTCCCGGAAAAGCTTGGCATGGATGGAGAATGTAAGGAACGCTATGATGATGAGCTTGGATGATAATGAGCTTAGAGATAAAGGATGATCAAAGAAAGAAATGGAGTCTAGCAAGACTTTTAAATTGCGCTTCTCGGGAGGCAACCCGTGTTCCTTTTCTTTTTGCATTTTTATTTTTGTATTCCCTTTTTCGTTGTTAGGATTTATTTTGCAGATGAAAGAGTTTTTGAAGAATCTATAAAGACCTTCCTTGTCAAGTCCAAAAGACTAGCTTGGGGGAGTCCGCGCTGACTAGTAAGCTTCACTCTTCTTTCATTTTTCTTTTTCCCCATTAAGCATCTCATTGCATATTTTGTCTTTGTGCTCACATTGAGGACAATGTGATGTTTAGCTTGGGGGAGGGATTGCATTTTTGCATTTTCCCATTTTGGATTTTAGTTGATCATTTTTCAAATTTTGAATAAAAGAAAGAGAAGATTTTTGAGAAAATTTAAAAATTTCTGAACATAATTGAATGCTTTTCATGCTTTGCTTGCTTGTTTACTATCCTATCATGTTACATTTCCCAAACTTAGAGATTTCAAAAGATAATGATTCAATATTCATTGAATTGTGCATACATGGGGAAGTCTTGTACACAATAGGCATGGAATGAATCTATAGATGAGTACGCTTGATCTTGACATTTGGCAAGTTACATATATTGTAAGGTAGACCCTCCTTAGGCTGGTACATCTATACCCAGTCTCATCTAGGTGTGTGTAGTTCTCCTTGTGATGTGTGTCATGTCAAAACGCATAAGTATGGTTCTCATTTCATTCCTATAAGCATTGCATTCATGATTCACTAAGATTTGAAGCCTTTTTCACTTTGACTTACCCCTCAAAATTAACCCCTTCATACAAATGTTTCACAAAATAATAGTACACATAAAAACTACCTACCTACCTTTTGAGCTAGTAGCTAGTTGAAGCAATGTTATGTTCAGAATAGAAAAGAAAAAAAATGAAATAGAAAAAGAAAAAAGAGAAACGAAGAAAAAAAGAAAGAAAAAAAAAATAAAATAGAAGAAGCTGTGAGTATCTCCTCAAAATGTCAATTCAATGTTAGAAGGAGTTCACTCTCGTGTTTCGTGTGTAATAAGCCAATCCGTTCATTCTGGCTTCGTTTTTCGTCTTTTGGGAATTAACCGAAAGTTTGGATTGAGTATTCATTTATCATTGGTCAGTTGCTAGCTCGTTTAAAACTTCACATAACCATAACTGTTTGTCCACCTTTCACCCATTTCCCAAAGCCTTCTTCCTATTCTTCCGGCTTCTTTTCTGTGTGCATTGTGATCTTTGACTTGTGTTTTGAATTGTTTACCATATTAGACTGCGGACACATTTTCATAAGTCGTAGATAGGTGAGTGTCTCAAACATTTACACATAAAGAAATCACCTTTTGCATACATGAGTGTTCGAGCGTGCCGTGAGAGTCCATTTGTCAAAAGATCATGCAAGAGCCGAAACATCTATAGTGAAATTCTTTGTGCTACGCCGTTATGTAAATCTCAGCCATGTTTATGTATCATTCTTGCCCACGTTGTTTTTGGGTTATGATTCATTATGTTTCCAAAGCTTTATGTTGAGATTTGTTTCCTGATCATGTAGTAGCCAATGCTTGCAACCCTTGTCCTGGTATTATTTGTTATGTTTGCTTGAGGACAAGCAAAGGTTTAGCTTGGGGGAATTTGATAAGTGAATATTTGTATGATTTTAACCCCCAATTTAGCTCGGTTTTGTATGTCATTTGTGCTTTGTTAAGCCATTTTATGAGCTAATATCGCCTTCTAGGCGAATTCCTATGTTCTAACCTGTTTTGTAGGGAAAGTGACGTTTCTACGCCCTTTTTCTATATTCCCGAGCATTTGCCTAGAACCCGACGATTTGAAGAAGCAAGCTTGACCAAGTGAAAGGCATTTCAAGAAGGTTCACTAATTCAAAAGAGAGAAGAAGTACAGACGATGTCGCAGTTGTCAGAAGACCGATCAGTTAGGCGAAGAAATCATCGTTTTACATCAAACCCTATCAACAAACCCGACTCAAGAGGTCAAGGGGGATGATGGAAGTCAAGTTGTATGCAAGAGGAGATGAAACGAGAGTAAAAGGACCCAGATTACAACTTACCCGATCGGGTAAGTGGTGCACCCGATTGGGGATGTCTGCTGATCCGCACTTTTGCTTCGACTTCCTCATTTTTGTCCTATGTGATGAATGCATGAGCCCTTCTCCACGAAACTCTAATGCTATATAAAGAGCTTCAGCCACCACACTTTAACATATTCTCTTTACACATTTTCTACTTCTTTCTTTACATTAGGAAACCTAGATTAAGAGGAGAAAGCCTAGCCTCTCTTCTCTTGTCTAGATCATTTTCTTCTTCCTTTTGTCTTTAGTTTCTTAGTTTATTTCTGTCTTTTCTACATCAAATCCTTAGCCTAGAACAATGAGAATTTCATCTTTGTAATCTGCTTTATTTGGTTCAAGTATTGTGATTCATGGAACGATTATTTTAAGTAAGGGATTTCTATTATTGTTGTCATCATTGTCATTCTTGATTGCCATCTAGGTATTCCTATTTTATCTTTTGTTTAGTGTCTTTATGTTTTCTATTTTGATTGTTATTTTCTTTACATGTTATCTTAGATTCATTTTAGTATCGTTATAATCGTCATTTCATTTCATTAGATTGTCAATTTAGCGTCGTTATTATCGTCATATAAAGAGTCTTAATTTATTGTCAAAATCAAACAAACATGTCTATCCTAGTTTTTATTATTAATGTCATCTTAGATTTAAATATTATATGAGTGAGTAGTCACCTTTCTAGGGTGTAGGGTAGCCATGTTAGATCGATTAAAAGATGGTAATTGGATAAAAGAAATTGTGCTTTTAAAACGTTGTGTCTATGCATGTTTGGATTGTAACGATAGTTAACGATTTCTGGCCAAAAATCATTGACTAAAATGGAATTCTTTTCAAAGGTAGAAATACTTGAATTGAATAGACAAAGCATGACATGGTAGATTAAGACCTAGTAAATTGCCTAAAAGCCTGCTAGACCATCTGATCTATGATTGTAATGAACACATCATTCTTACGAACTCACAATGAATTATTTGCATGTTCCATATCCAATTGCATCAATATGTTAATCTACGTGTGAACCTAGTTCCCTAGATGTTTTTCATCATTGTTAATTCATCACTTGCTTTATTTTTTTCATTTCCATTTGCTTTTATTTCGTTTTCGTTTATGCCTTTTATTAGTTTAGAAATTAAAATCCCAAAACACAGATATTCGTTAGATAAGACCCAATTGCGAGACATTTCACATTCTATAGGAAACACCATCTCCCTGAGGATCGACCCCTACTTCCCTAATTACATTAATTTGTTATTAGCCTAGTCTGGGTAATTTATCTTTGTACCGGGCTTGCGACATGCCCGATCAGTACGCTCCATGCAATGACACAACCTCGCAAGTATACAACATTTAACGGCCGGGTCGATCAACGCAAAGCGTTCGCCTCCCAACAACGTCGTCATATGCCCACTAACACATGCAATCAAGCAGTAAGGATACACTCCTCGTTCCGACATTCCAGCCTTACGAACGTGGAGGTAGCCAAGGGAATGAGAGTACAAAACACATAGGAAATTAGTGCTCAAACCGTAACATGTGTAAAAACCGACTCAAAGTGGAACATACCAAAAACCGTCACAAAACATGCGATACAAGCGAATGGAATATCATATATTCGAAACATTAATATTTAAAGTCATTACGTAAATTTATACGATAAATGAACCATCGAAAATATTATAAATGAAAACATAAGAAAGAAACAAAGAAGAGTTTCAGGGGGTGCCAGCCGGTCCATAGGACCAGCCGCCGGCTACCCGGCTAGCACCAAAGTAACATGTGAAAACAAGGCAAAATACAGGGGAGTCCCAGCCGGTACCTTTTCGCGTCTTCAATCCGCGTCGATGTCCTCTTCTATCAAGAAGTAGTCTTTGTCGGGGTCTTGGAGGTCACCACCTACAATTAGATAATAAAAGATAAATATAATTCACCTTTGAGAAAGACGGATAAATTGAAAAGCGAGAAAGACGGTAATTTTATTACCAATTAAGATAGAGGACGATGAGAGGGAAAGAATAAGACGAACTTGAGTGAATTTGAGCGAGAAACGAAGGAGAAGTGACGATATTAAAACTTGAGCAAATATGGAGGTTAGGGTTTGATGGTTACTTGGTGAGGAAGAAGAAGATTGAATTGTGAGGGAGTTAGGGTTATGAGGGAGTATATGAAGGAGTAAGTGGAAAACATATGGGAAAGCCCAAAAACGTCTTAAGACGTAACTTACTCGAAATCTCGCGTAAAGTCCAAGTACGAACTCGGAAATTCTAAATTAGACACGGGAAATTTAATTCTAAACTTAAACTAAATTTCGCTGAAAAGTATCCGTATAATATTTTTACTATATAAAAATAGGTACATTTGCGGGTGTTACAATCACCCCACCTTTTAAAAAGTTTCGCCCTCGAAACTTGAGCGAAAGAAAGATACCTTAATCGAATAGGCTTGGATAGTTACTACGCATAGAAGCTTCCGTTTCCCAAGTCTCTTCTTCAACATTGGCCCATCTCCACAAGATTTTCACTAAAGGAACCACTTTACTTCGCAACTTCTTATCCTTGCGATCTAGGATGCGGATCGGCTTCTATTCAAAGGACAAATTCGGCTCTAGCTCGGGCATTTCAGCTTGAAAGACATGGTTCGATCACTAACGTACTTTCTCAATTGAGAAACATGGAATACATCATGAACTTTAGCCAAATTCGGGGGTAAGTCCAACTTGTAAGCAACGTCACCAATCCTTTTCACAATATCAAAGGGTCCAATGTATTTCGGGCTCAATTTACCCTTAACACCAAACCGTTTAACACCCTTCATTAGAGATACTTTCAAGAATACTTTATCACCAACTTCAAATTCTAACGCTCTTCTACGGACATCGGCATAAGACTTTTGACGGTCTTGAGCGGCTTTCATTCTATCACGAATGACCTTCACATGATCAATAGTCTCAACAAGAACATCGGGACCTAAGTCAAGAACATCACTCAATTGATTCCAACATATAGGACTTCGACATTTTCTTCCATATAGAGCTTCAAAAGGAGCCATCTTGATCGAGGCATGATAACTGTTGTTGTAGGAAAACTCCACTAACGGTAGACTCTTTTCCCAACTAGAATGGAAGTCGAGTCCACAAGCCCTAAGCAAGTCTTCTAAAGTCTGAATAGTCTTCTCGGTCTGACCATCGGTAGCGACATGGAATGCGGTACTCATCAACAATTTACTACCCATGGCTTCTTGTAAAGCCTTCCAAAATCTCGAACAAAACCTCGGATCTCGGTCGGATATAATCTCCTTGGGAACACCATGGTATCTAACAATCTCATCAACATAGGCTTTCGCTAGTCGATCTAAACTCCAGGTCTCTTTGATCGGAATGAACCTAGCACACGTGGTCAAACAATCAACAACAACCCAAATGGCATCTTTACTTCCAACGGTCCTTGGCAAAGCCATGACAAAATCCATAGAGATAGATTCCCACTTCCATAGAGGAATATCCAAAGGTTATAGCAATCCACCGGGCCTCTTGTGTTCGATTTTCACTTGTTGGCAAGTAAGACATCTTCCAACATAAGACACAACATTGCCTTTTAAATTCGGCCACCAAAATTGTAGCTTCAAATCTTTATACATCTTATCACCTCCGGGGTGAATAGAGTAAGGGGAAAGGTGAGCTTCATCAAGAACTCACTTTCTCAAGTCAAGAGCATTAGGAACAAACAAACGGCCATGGAATCAAAGGACACCTTTATCATCAAACTTGAAATATTTAGCTTTTCCTTCTAGAAGTTTGGCTTGAATAGACTTGTAGGTAAGATTATCAACTTGGTTTTCGCGGATCTCACGGAGGAAAACAGGTTCGGCAGTCATAGCACCAACATAATCAAATCCACGTTCCACGAATTCTAACTTCAACTTTCGAAACTCGGCACATAGATCATCGGGTAATACCCGCATAGCATTCAATGAATGAGAAGCTTTTCTACTAAGGGCATCGGCAACAACATTTGCCTTCCCTTCATAGTATAATAACTCAAAATCATAATCATTCACCAATTCCAACCATCTTCTTTGTCTCATATTCAACTCCTTTTGAGTAAATATATACTTCAAACTTTTGTGATCGGTGAATATACGACAATGAACACCAATAAGGTAGTGTCTCCACACTTTCAAAGCATGAACAACGGCAGCCAATTCAAAATCATGAGTAGGATAGTTCACTTCATGAACTCTCAACTGTCTCGAAGCATAAGCCACCACTTTCCTACTTTGCATAAGTACACAACCCAAACCCATCTTGGAGGCATCACAATAGACATCAAAGTCTACTCCATCTTCAGGTAAAGTCAACACCGGAGCAGTAGTCAACCTCTTCTTTAACTCTTGAAAAGCGGCTTCACAAGCTTCATTCTATAGGAATTTGGTTTCCTTCTTCAACAATTGGGTCATGGGTCTAGCAAGCTTGGAGAAATCCTTGACAAATCTACGGTAATAACCAGCTAAGCCAAGAAAACTTCAGACCTCTCTTACATCGGCCGGACTCTTCCAATTAACAACGACCTGAATTTTAGAAGGACCCTTCATTACACCTTCTTTAGAAATTACATGCCCAAGAAGGACACCTTAGGTAACCAAAATTCGCACTTGGAGAATTTGGCAAACCACTTCTGACGACGAAGAACACCCAAAATAGTCCTTAGATGAATAGCATGCTCTTCTTCGGTCTTGGAGAAAATAAGGATGTCGTCAGTGAACACCACCACACACTTATCAAGGTACTCACTAAAAGTGCGGTTCATTTGGTCCATCAAAATAGCGGGAGCATTTGTCAGTCCAAATGGCATCACCTTGAACTCAAAGTGACCATACGTTGTACTAAAAGCGGTCTTCGGAATATCGGCATCACGAACGGGAATTTGGTGATAACCGGATCTCAAATCGATCTTGGAACCAGGTAATCAATACAAAGCCTCATAGAACCATCTTTCTTCTTCACAAAAATAACGGGAGCACCCCAAGGCGAGGCACTTGGTCGAATGAAACCTTTCTCAATCATATTATCAAGCTGCGTCCTTAACTCTTTCAACTCGGTTGGAGCCATACGGTAAGGAGCTTTGGCTATAGGTCCGGAACCAGGTACAAGATCAATAGAAAACTCAACATCACGCTCGGGAGGAATCCCGGGCAAGTCTTCATGGAATACATCAACAAATTCACGAACTATAGGCACATCTTCAATATTTGGCCAAGAGGTAGTTGTAGAAGTCACAATACACAAGTATGCTTGGTGACCCTTTCTTACCATACTCACCAATTTCATTGCGGAAATCAAAGACACACCCTTTCGGGGATGAGATCCTTTATAGGTTATTCTAACTCCTAAAGGACTCTTTAAATAAATCTTTTGATCTCGACACTCGAACCTAGCATGATACAATGCTAACCAATCAATACCTAGAATTACATCGAACTCTCCTAGAGGAAACTTAAGGAGATTAGCGGGAAAGATAGTACCCGAAATAGAGATTGGGACATTTGGATAAAGAGTAGAACAAGGGATAATATCTCCGGATGGTAAGGATATGGGAGTATCCTCACTAGATGTAGGCTTGATAGATAACTTATTAGCATAAGTCGAAGACACAAAGGACATAGAAGCACCGGTATCAAATAGAATAAGACACGGTTGCTCTAAGATTGAGAACATACCCGTAATTATCTCCGGATGAGCGTCGGCTTCGGCTCGGCTCAGAATGAAGATAGAACCCTTAGGTTTGGCAATTGGAGGGGGCAACTTACGATCGGGACAATCATCATAACGGTGACCACCCTTTTGGCAAAAGAAGCAAATATAGGGTCTCTTGAAACAAGCTACACTGGGGTGGTGTGGTTGTCTACAATGGTTACATAAGCGACCTTGAGCTTGAGGAGGAGCATATGGCTTATGAACCACGTTAGAAGTAGCTCGGGGAATGAAAGGAGCGGGAGCTCTTGTATTTGCATTTGAAGGAGGATTGAATCTCCTCTTGTTAGCATAAGAGTTGGAGGAAGACGGAGTAAACGGCCTCTTCCCAAAGAAATTAGGCCTAGGAGCGAAGGAAGGGGAGGGATTCTTCATCATAGCTTCATCCTTGATGGCCTTCATTGAGTTTTCGGCCCATAGAGCATCATCATACAACTCCCCAAAGGAAGTAGTATTTCTCCTCACCTTGCTTTGTAGTAAAGCACTCAGCTTGTTGCGGTGAAAGCTCGGTCCTCGTCATCTTTGATAAGCCTCGGAGCAAAATGAGCAAGCTTGTTGAACTCCGTAGTGAAGTCTTGTGCCGACAAGTCACCTTGCTTGAAGTCAATAAATTCCTTGAGCCTTTGTTGCTTGAGCTCCTTGGGATAAAATCGACCTTCAACTTGAGCTTTGAAACAAGCCCAATTGAAATCGTCTTCAAGTGTAGCGGTGGCACTAGTAATCGCCCACCAATTATCTGCTTCCCTTACAAGGAAATGCTTGGCAATCCTCACCTTGTCCTCTTCACGGACTTGGTATAGATCAAATTACTTCTCCATTTCTCGAAACCATTCCGATAGCTCGGTAGGGTCCGGCTGTCCACCATAAGGTATAATCTTACTTCTAGCTATTTGACCAGCTACCCAAGCGTAGCCTCCTTGGTGGTTATCTTCTCTACGAGGGGGAACTTGGTTGGCAAGAGCAATAGCCGCATCTTGTTGATTCTTCAACACTTGCGTAAGAGCTTCTAGCATAACGTTCTCTACTACTCAAGGTCTAACCATCTTCATAAGAAACAAAAACAAAACAAGTTAATCCTAACACTTAGCATAAACAAATAAACTACCAAGTAAAAATCCTTAACTTCTACCCATCTCTCATTAATTATTTCAAGGTCAAGTAGTTTAAGTTTAGGGTTCACGTGTGTGCGTCGGGAGCGATAAAAAATCTGATACCAACTGTGACAACCCTCGCGAATGCGGAAATAAACCATACAAACATGTGATTAATATAGCGGAAAATACGGTGTTTTTAGAACTTTTCACATGCAATTAGAAAGGTACGAGGAATGTCAATAATTACAAACTAAAGTATAAAATACTACAAGAGACGTAGTCTCTCAAAATGCTATCCAACATCAAAGTTATTAGCAACTAGCTAAACAACGTCTATAGGTGAATCATCCAGGCCAACGCCCGCTAGCTGACACCCGAACCCAAAATACCACAATAAAAAAGCCATCCAATCAAGCAACCTGTTCATCCATGAAAAACATGAACGCCACAATCAGTGGGGAGTAACTCCGGGTTCTCCCAGCCATATCATAATAATCGTACATAAACGGATATACAAAAGTAGAGGCATGCATGTATAAATATACATGTGAAGTACGAGAAGGATAAATAGACAATTCAATATATAAAGATAAGAGCATATGAAGTACAAATCCGTAACCATCATATTATAGAAAGACTCGGGGATGACACTCTTAGGCAACCATACACTCTCACTAGGGCTTGCATCTCACCGTTAGCGGCGTAAGTTTGATAAGATTGAGAATCGACAAACAAACCATGCCAAGTCATCCAACGATCACAAGAAATCAATCATATAATCATCCATTCAAACGTACAATACGTTGACGACATCTCTCACGGTAAATGACACGCACTAGCACCGTGTACATGCAAGTATGATTAAAAGGCATCCACGGGATAATATATTGCCCTGAACGCATACACGATACAATTCATTTCATATATGTAGACTAATTTCCTCCTGGTAGAACGAAGATAATAATACGGTCCTAGTCTAAATCTGGCCAGACTCCCGGAATCACATTTTTCGATTCGACATGCGATAAACATTTCCCATCCAAGACTCGGTCAATCAAAGACGCCGAGTACCCCAAATTCGGTCAACCTTCACGAAAGAGGCGGAAAAGAGCACAAGCCTCATAACAAGCAGTACGCTACATGAAATGACACCACCTCGCAAGTATACAACATTTGATGGCCGGGTCGATCAACGCAAAGCGTTCGCCTCCCAACAACGTCGTCATATGCCCACTAACACATGCAATCAATCAGTAAGGATACACTCCCCGTTCCGACATTCCAGCCTTACGAACGTGGAGGTAGCCAAGGGAATGAGAGTACAAAGCACATAGGAAATTAGTGCTCAAACCGTAACATGTGTAAAACCGACTCAAAGTGGAACATACCAAAAACCGTGTTAAAACATGCGATACAAGCGAATGGAATATCATCTATTCGAAACATTAATATTTAAAGTCATTACGTAAATTTATACGATAAATGAACCATCGAAAATATTATAAATGAAAACATAAGAAAGAAACAAAGAAGAGTTTCAGGGGGTGCCAGCCGGTCCATAGGACCGGCCGTTGGCTACCGGACTGGAACCAAAGTAACATGTGAAAACAAGGCAAAATACAGAGGAGTCCCAGCCGGTCAGAGGGACCGGCAGCCGGCTACCCGGCTTGGACCAACGTCATACCAAAATCATCAAAATTATACAGCTGTAGCCCCAGCCGGTCAGCTGACCGGCAGCCGGTCGGCCGGCTGGGACCAACTTTACCCGAGAATCTTCATACTTCATTAAAATCATCAGTTTCATTAACAACTATCAACAATTAACATCAACTATCATCATAAATCATCAATACTCATTATCAAATATCAACTAATAACAACTAATATCAACACCACAATTCCTAAGATTACTAATCATATTTTAAATACGATCACTATCATAGAAAACATATAAAACACGTAAATGATATCGAGTAACCCTTCACCGTTACCTTTTCGCGTCTTCAATCCGCGTCGATGTCCTCTTCTATCAAGAAGTAGTCTTTGTCGGGGTCTTGGAGGTCACCGCCTACAATTAGATAATAAAAGATGAATATAATTCACCTTTGAGAAAGATGGATAAATTGAAAAGCGGGAAAGACGGTAATTTTATTACCAATTAAGATAAAGGACGATGAGAGGGAAAGAATAAGACGAACTTGAGTGAATTTGAGCGAGAAACGAAGGAGTAGTGACGATATTAAAACTTGAGTAAATATGGAGGTTAGGGTTTGATGGTTACTTGGTGAGGAAGAAGAAGATTGAATTGTGAGGGAGTTAGGGTTATGAGGGAGTATATGAAGGATAGTAAGTGGAAAACATATGGGAAAGCCCAAAAACGTCTTAAGACGTAACTTACTCGAAATCTCGCGTAAAGTCCAAATACGAGCTCGGAAACTCTAAATTGGACACGGGAAATTTAATTCTAAACTAAAACTAAATTTCGCTGAAAAGTATCCGTATAATATGTTTACTATATAAAAATAGGGTACATTTGCGGGTGTTACAGAAAGATAAGTTCTTGTGTAGATAATAGTATAGATCTATGACTACAATATATTTAATTGTTGAATTGCATCTTGTATGTCCCAATTTGATGGAAAATTGATGGTGTGGATGATGAATTTCCTTCTTGTTGCTTAAAATAGTATTTAAGTCTTGAATGATAACTTAATTATGCTTTTAATGTCATATGGAATGTTATGATGCTCATATGTTATGCTAATTGGTGATTTATGATGGTTTACGTTGGTAATTAACAAATTACAAATGGGTAAGAACTTGTTTGGCTTAAACTTGAAGTTTGGTTGAATTTTGGCTTGAACCCTTGCGAATTTGAATAGGACCCGGACGGGTCCAGTCCAACCCAAACGGGTTTGGGCCTTAAACCCGAGCAGGACACTTTTAACCCGGACGGGTCGGGTCCAACTCAGGTGGGTCCAGTCCGACCCTTTTTCGTAAAATGGTCATATCTCCTTTAATACTTGTCTGTTTGGGGCGTGTGACCTATCGTTGGAACCATAGGAGAATAAGCTATCACCTCCACTTAAAACCTTTGCATTTTCATTTCTAGAACTCTATTTATGACCGTTTGAAGTGGACCCTTGTTTTAGTTAGGTTCCAAACTTGTTGTTTTGAGATGATATCTATGTTTCATATTCATTATACTTCTTAAACTTGGTCTAATGCTTATGTAATCACGTATGGTCTCGTTTTTATCATTGTTACATTTTTATTATGCTTTACCACATGTTTGGTGACGGTTTTTAGTTTGTTCCCTCCTCCAGTCGGTTTTGCCTTATGTAATTATTTGAGCACTACTCGTTCGGTGCTTTGAACTCTCATTTCCCGGCTACACTTTCATACTCGTTAGAATGGAATGTCGGAGCGATGGGGTGTATCCTTCATGCTTGAATGCATGTTTTAGTGGGGATATGACGACGTTGTTAGGAGGAGAACGCAATGCGTTGGTCGACCCGACTGTCAAATGTTGTATCCTTGCGAGGTGGTGTCATTGCATATAGCGTACTAGCTTGACTTTTGACTAGATCTATTTCCGCCTCTTTCATGTGGTTTAGCTGACTTTAAGGTACTCGACGTCCTTTGTGTTGATCGAGTCTTGGATGTGGAACGTCATACCACATGTCGAATCGGGAAACGTCTTATCCCGAGAGTCTTGCCCGGTTTAGACTAGGACCGTATTATTATTGTCGTCCTACCGAGAGGATTATAGTCTTGTGTGTGCGAAACGTCTTATCGTACACAGGTCACGGGAACGTCTTATCCTGTGGACATGTTTGTCTAGGTCATGAGTATACGAAACATCTTATCGTATACGGTTCAGGGAAACATCTTATCTCATGGACTTAAATTGCCTTGTCTTGCTATTGTACATGATTCTAGTGCGTGTCATTTACCGTGGGAGTTATGTTGCTATATTCATATGTTTGGATGGTTGTTTATAAGTTTGAATCATATGTTAACATCGGGTTGGATTCTTGTATGAAATATATGGTTGTATTGGTTTGTATATTGAGTCTCTACCTTATCAAGTATATTCCATTAACGGTGAGATGTAAGCCCTAGTGTATATATAGTTACCTAAGGGTATCATTCCGGCGTCGGTTCATAACAGGGTGCTTATTGTTTGGTATTTCACATACTTATATCATATTATCTTGAAAGGCATGTTTGTACTTCACATGATTCACTTGTATATAGGTTTCTACATGTTTAATTGTTGTTTATGTATGTTTACTTGTGATATGGCTGGGAGAACCCTGAGTTACTCCCCGCTGACTGTGACATTCATTTTTAATGAATGAACAGGTTGCAGGTTGGTGTTTGCATGGGGTTGTGGCGAGTGAGCTAGCGAGCGTTGTTCTTACAGCGATTCACCCTTAGCGTGTATTTATATTAGTTTATTATCTTCACTGTGTTTTATCAAGGGACCGATGTCCCTTGTATTTATTTAAGATACAATTTGTATAAACGATTTATTAAATTAAGTTTTGGTTTTATATTATAGCGACATCTGCGGTTTGCTTTTAAAGTTTTTTAAATCTCGTGTTTTCCGCTGCAAATATATGTGTTTACTTTACTGCTAAATCGCGGGGTGTCACAACTTCTATTGTAATATTTTATTTTTACATATGTATAATAGGGTAGTCTTGTAATTTTATTATACATTTTATAATTATTTGTAATTCCGGAGTTTCCCATAGACGAAGCCATTCGGAAAGACGTTCTGAAAAAGTTGGTACCTTAGGGAGGTGTGCACATGAAGTTCAATGGACCAAAGGAGTTGGTTTCCAAATTTGTACAGATTATTTGATTTTCTATTTCTATGAAGGCCATACTAGGAATTTATTTAATTGTTGCATTTTATTTATATGTTACATGCATGCCAAATCGTCATATAAATCACACATGTATTTTATCGAGTAATCGACTGTGTCAATTTTTATTATCGTTAAATCACCTATTTAGTTCATTTAAAGGAGATAGATAGTAAATTGACTTGACCTCTATTTTATTAAATTGAGATTTAGCCTTGACAAATACTAGAACTCATGAATCCTAATTTCATTAGATGGTAGGCTCGGCTCACCGATGTGCTTCCTTTTTACGTTGGGTAAGTGGGGTAATAAATTGTTATTACATCGAAATTTGGTTGTTCTCAACGGAAAGATTAGGGTTTGTGGCCTATGTGTTCTGGATTAAAAATGATAATAAATGCATTTCATCGACCGAGAGTTCTGAAAGTAGGATCGATTAAAGAGTTAATCCACCGAATTATTTTAAGTAGTGATGAATCGGCTCACCGTGCCCGAGTTGATATGAATTTGGATCTCGGAATCATTTATAATAGTTGCCTAGAGGTCACTATAAAAATGTTCAACTTGTTTAAAATGTTTACAAGTATTTAAAACGATAAATGTTGACATTTCCTTCATCTCCAATTTTTGTAGTCTAAAATTGTTTTTTCGCAATGGTATCACCGTCCCACCTCCCGCACCAACTCTGTGACAACCCTCGTGATAACGGGAATAAAACATAACAAGCATGCAATTATATAGCGGAAAATACGAAGTTTTCGAAACTTTTGACATGCCAAGAGGAAAATACGAGGAGTGTCAAAAAAACACAAACCAAAGTATAAAATACTACAAGGAGACATAGTCTCTCAAATCGTAGCCAAAGCATGAATAAATTCTAGCGAACTAGCTAAGAACGTCAAGGGGTGAATTGTCAAAGGCCAACGCCCGCTAGCTCACACACGAACCCAAAAAGCAAGTAAAAATCCAACCACGCAACCTGTACATTCATAAAATATGAACGCCACAGTTAGTGAGGAGTAACTCCGGGTTTTCCCAGCCATATCACAAATAAACATACATAAACGACAATTAAACATGTAGAAACGTATATACAAGTGAATCCTATGAAGTACAAACATACATTTCAAGATAATATGATATAAGTATGTGAAATACCAAACAATAAACACCATGTTATGAACCGGCTCGGGAATAACACCCTTAGGCAACTATATACACACTAGGGCGTGCATCTCATCGGTAATGGCATATACTTGATAAGGTAGAGACTCGACATACAAACCAATTCAATCATCTATTTCATACAAGAATCCACCCGAATGTTCACATATGATCCAAACTAATAAACAATCATCCGAACATACGAATATAGCAATATAACTCTCACGGTAAATGACACGCACTAGCATCATGTACAAAAGCAAGAAAAGTCAACGTAAGTCCACGGGATAAGGCGTTTCCTTGAACCGCATACGATAAGGCGTTTCGTATACTCATGACCTAGACAAACATGTCCACGGGGTAAGGCGTTCCCCTGAACTGTGTGCGATAAGATGTTTCGCACACACAACACTCTAATCCTCTCGGTAGGACGATGATAATTATACGATCCTAGTCTAAACCTGGCCAGACATTCGGGATAAGACGTTTCCCGATTCCACATGTGGTATGACGTGCCACATCGAAGACTCGATCAACACGAAGGAGGTCGAGTACCCCAAATTCGGCAAGACTACGCGAAAGAGGCAGAAAGAGATCTATAGTCATAGTCAAGCAATTATGCTACATGCAATGACACCACCTCGCAAGGATACAACATTTGACGGTCGGGTCGATCAACGCATTGCGTTCACCTCCTAACAACGTCGTCATATCCCCACAAAAATATGCATACAAGCATCAAGGATACACCCCATCGCTCCGATATTCCAGTCTAACGAGGATAAGGGTGTAGCCGGGAAAAGAGAGTTCAAAGCACTCAACGAGTAGTGCTCAAATCAATACATAAGGTAAAACTGACTCAAGAGAGGACAGACCAAGAACCGTCACAAATCATATGATATAAACATGTGAGATATTATATAATCTAAACATGGATATTTAATGTCATTTCGTAAGTTTATATGATAAACAAACTATACAAACTATTACATGTGAAGACAAGTAGAGAAAAAATGATAAAAAGACACAGGGGGTCTCAGCCGATCAGGTGGACCGGCAGCCGGGTACATGGCTGGCACGACGGCAACACTTAAAAACTATAACAATTTACAGGGGACACCCAGCCGGTGAGTGTGACCCAGCTGGGGTCACAGAACAAATTTGGAAAAGTGAAGAAAATGGGAAGAGGGGATGTCTCAGCCGGTGAGACCAGCTGCCGGGTGGCCGGCTGAGACTCACAGTCAACTAAAATATCAACCAAACTTACAGGGATGCCCAGCCGGTTGGGGGGACTAGCGGCCAGTCGGCCGGCTAGGACTGACACTTTACCAAAAACACCAAGATTGGCCAATTTCACATCAGGGGGTTCCCAGCCGGTTGGGGTGACCGGCGGCCGGTGGGCTAGCTGGGACAAAATGCTCGAAAATCCAACTTCAACAACAATAAATACTCCAAATACTTTTACACCCATTTAATTTCAACAACATTTATCAACAACAAACCACATTTAATGCATTCTTAACATGTCCAATCATTAGACAAGATCAATTAAGACAAACAAAGGCACATTTATTACTCAACTCAAGTTTAAGCATGATAAGTAAACATAATTAACAAGATAAATGTAACTTAGCATAATATTAGTGACAGATAAGCATGTGAGGTGAATTCATACATATGAATGAACAACTAACACATATCTATGTGAAATTAACGCAAAGATTCCATCTTTCACTAAATAAAACTACAATTAACACTTAAAACACATATTGATATCGAGTAACCCTTCACCGTTACCTTTTTGCGTCTCCACTCGTCTTCTAGCTCTTCCTCCACCATATTGTAGTCCTTGTCGGGATCTTGAACGTCTTCTCCTACAAATTAATATAAAAAGATGACAATTTCACCTTGAGAAAAAGATGAGAAAAACGAAAGTGACAAAGACGGGATTTTTATTACCTTATTAGAAAGACAAGAATAAATTAGGAAGAATAAGCTAAAATTTAGTGAATTTGGGTAAGGGATGAGGAAGATATGATGATATTAGTGTTTGAAGGTTTTTGGGTTCTCAACAATGGTGGTAGAGTTTATGGTGAGGGAGATGAGTGAAGTAAGCTGAAAAGTGAAGTGGAAAACTGAATAGGATATGGGCTAAGTTGAGTGAGTAGAGAATGGAGAAGGCCCAATATGTGACACAAGGCGAAACTTAGACGAAATTCCGAGTAGAGTCCAATTATTGACTCGGATTTGCTAGTAGACACGGAAAACTAAGTTCTAATCTAAATCTAAAATTAATCTAACTAATATCAATATAATATTTTTAAATTATGACGGCTAAGATTACGGGTGTTACAAACTCTTACCACTGTATCATGGCTTAGATCCTTTGTGGATCGATGCAAACTTGAAAAGAATGGTTCTAGTTTTTCGGATTGGAATGGGTAAGTTTGCCTAGCCACCAAAGATGAAGGTAATCATCGTTACCTCACCGAGGCTTATCCCACCACTCCTAATGCGAGGTTAATTAACGCCGTAAGGGAGGCCTATGAGACATACCCAAAAGAAGTCGGCCGAGATCAAGAATGTCTTGATCTTCTCTAAGGATGCCGAGCTTCAAAGGAATACCATAAAGATGAATTCCACATATGAGATATACTATAAACTCGTGACCATGTTTTCATAAGCTCCTAAGATCGTTTAAAATGAAGCCGTATCTCAATCTTTCGACCATAACATGAAGGATGGTCAAAATGTTGGCCCCCATGTGATCAAAATGATTGAGCATGTCGAGTTACTCAAAGAGCAAGGAATATCGATTCCGGAGCAACTTGTGATTGACCGTGTACTCCACTCCCTAAATCGAATTAAAGGGTTTTGTAACTTTAAGGTGAAATTCAACATGAAAAACATCACCACGACTCTGCATGTGTTGCAAAAAATGCTTGTGCAAACCGAGCGTGAAATGGGCTACCATGCTAGCACTAGCAAAAATGTTTTTGAACATCAATGACAAACGCAAAGGGAAATTCAAGAAGAGTGGACACAAAGGGAACAAGCCCACACCTTCTAACAAAGGAAAAGCTATTAGGAATAGTTCTTCTAAGTCTAAAATGGTGTCGCCTCTAACGACAAGTGCCATTGTTGTAAAGGCAAAGGCCATTGGAAACGTAATTGCCCCAAATATTTGGGAGATATTAAGACTAGACGAGTTTTTCCAGTAGGTAATAATTCTTCCAGTTGTTTATGTTATTGATATTAATTGAGCTTTGGTATTTTGATACAAGTTTTAGTTCTCATCCTCCTAATTGGATTAAGGGCATGAGAAGAAAGACAAGGCAAAGAAAGCTAAAAGGGATCTCCAAGATGAGGGAGCTAAACTAGCCACCTTATAGAGGAGACCTATGATTGGCTTGGCTCTATCTTGCTATTTGTCATTCTAGTTATTTTGAATGTCGTTTTGGAACTTTTGATTTCCGTGTTACACATGGAAGCTGGTTATTATTTCCATTTTGAAAGACAATTGTTGTACTTTATAATGATGGCTTGGTTTTCAACCCAAGTCATTATGTTTATGGAATTTATGTTCTAAACTTTTCATTATACAAAGTTAATATCGTAAACATAAAGTATTGACAAATTGATAATATGAGAAAATATAATGATTTTATCATTATAATCACCTAAGTTATGAATCAGATTCTCACTCATGGACTTGTGACTTAGTATCACAACTTATTTGAAATAAGAAAGATCAATTGAAATACAAAGTAAGTTTATGAACTCACATTTATGGATTTACAATCCATATAAGCCCTAAGAAAAGATCTTTTAATGCCAAAATGACTCCATACGAGTTATGGAAGGGATAAGAACCTTAAACTTGTTCAAGACATGGATGAAGATCCAAGTATTGAGCTTAGATAGAACTAGTCTATTGAGAAGCTAGATTACAAAGTCTAAACAAATAAGTCTACTAAAGATCGCTCAAAGTTAATACGAGCATTTTACCCCTTAAACCTAAAGAACAAATC
Organism: Heliosperma pusillum; assembly: GCA_022085475.1. NCBI lineage: Eukaryota > Viridiplantae > Streptophyta > Magnoliopsida > Caryophyllales > Caryophyllaceae > Heliosperma > Heliosperma pusillum. The sequence goes on from JAIUZE010074972.1 coordinate 95,269, forward strand.
TGTTTGTGGCTCATGGTGCTATCCTTCAAAAAAATATGTGTATTTTCAAAAGGATAGAGTGGGGAAAAATTTGCCAAACTAATTTTGGATAGGGAGACATGAGAAAATGTTCTCAAGTCGTCCAAGGTTTGAGGCTAGTAATTAAAAAATTTTACTTTTTGAAAGTAATAGGAATATGATCTATAAATTGGCGGTTATAGTTTCCAATTCGAATTTGTTGCATATGAGCCTTAAGAATCCAAGATGGACATAAATTTATTTGGAGAGGTTTGGACCTCTCTAGCGTAATTGCATAGATGGACATAAAGATGCCTACATATTTAAGCCATTCTGTTAAAAGGGGTGAATGGTGTAGATACCTCAGTTCTACACCTTCTGCTAACCACCCAGTGATGATTGGGTCGCATGTTTGGTACGCGAAACGATTTTTGACATTTCGTAAGTTTATCGTCAAGTGATAGCTCAAACACTTGTGTCTACCCCTTGGTCGTCATCTACGCATCGGTACAGTTTCCCTAATCATTAGTAAAGGCCGCTATCGAGGCGGGCAGAATTAGGTGTTCGATTTAAAAAGCTTCCTAATACGTACCCTCACTACTTACTCCAGATATCTGTGAACTTCCGTGTTCATTGGCATCCACGAGAGTCATTCTATACATAGAGGGCTAACGGTAACGAGTTCTTAGTGTTCATGTCATCACTCTATGTCTTGCCATGGCATAAAGTATTCGAACGGTTCCAATTTCCCATAAAAATTGGTGGCGACTCCACAAATGCGTATTTTTACGCTTGTCCTCCCAAGCGCGCCCCTCCGTGGTCCCTGTGTACAATAGTTTGGCGACTCCGCTGGGGAATATACAATTACGTGTTACCCAGGGTGAAACTTCAACAAGGTTAGGGAATGGTTTGTACGAGACAGTTGTTGGTTTTCATTACTCGACCTTCTTAGGTCGTTTTTTTCGGCCTTCCTAGGCCCAACAAAACCCATTTCGACCAATCGTTCCATATAGACGGTCCAAATTCTTATCTGGGCCTAAGGATGGATAACGATTGACGTCAACCATATCGTGGTACATACTCTTGTTGGTATCTAGAGCTTTCACTACCCGAGCAAATGGACTAGGAACCTATTGGAGTGAGTGTCCTCAAGAATAGTGCGATCACTTGATTAAATCCCATTAACGAGAATACAAAGGGATGATTAACATTATAGTCAACTGATCCACATTAATCGTTCATAATTGGCGTACTAGAGTTTGACATTACTATCGTAGGACGGTGGTGATCAGTTGATCCCTTGAGGTCACACCGAAAGGACGATTCCCTAATCAAGAACATTAATTAATTGTATAACGATACAGATTAATTAATCCCTTAAACAGAACAAGTTTGCAAGTGAGAAATGTATCTTAATGTAATATGATTAAATAAGATTAAATAAATATAATTGTTATATTAGAATGCTTAATGTTTATGAAACATTTGAGATAAGCATGATTGGTTGATCATAATTACAATTAGTTGTAGATCATATCAACCAAATATGAGATGACCCATTTTATATATATGTGATTATAAATTATTACTTAAAATGTTAAGTTTAATTTATTTGACATGTCATTGTATTTAAATTATTTAAATACATAATTATATTATAAGATAACATGTCACATGTCGCATGTCACATATGTAACAATTGACAAAATCACAAAATAAAATGGACACCCATATTAGCATGGGTGCACCGGTTTTGGGGACTTTTGTGGTAGGTTTAATGTATTGTTTATTGTTCTAATTAAGATTAAAACAACATAATTACATACCTAGACCTAGGCCTTAGCTACTTTCTTGTAAAGACAAAAAGTTGAAGGCATGCTCTACACTCCCCATGTATATGCCGGTTTTATGCATAACATAAGAAGAAGTTTTATTCTTATTTTACTACTAACTTGATCTCATATTCAATTACAACTTTCTCACACTAGAAACTTGAGAAGTTTCAAATAAAACTAAGCTTATATATTACTAATGGTTTACAATATTACTAAGTGTAGTAATGGTTGTATTAGTAGTATTATTTAAGGGTTCCATATGTATCATCTAGTATATGATACATGTGGAGATTTAAGATAGTCTAGGTGCAACTTATTGGAGTGCTTCTATGCTTGAAGCTTGAAGATGTTCATCCCATATTCATATAGCTCAAGAACAAGGATAGGAAGGAGTCCTATCCTTGTGCCCTTTCACTGTAACACCCGGAAATGTACCCTATTTTTCTAGTAGAAATATTTTACGAAATCTTTTCAGCGAATTTAAGTTTTAAATTAGCTTTTTATGTTTCGAGTCGAATT